>VXBB01009996.1:83737-95266 GCA_013399915.1 Illadopsis cleaveri | reverse complement strand
GCTGCGGCGGAGGGGGCGGCTCGCCGGCGGCGGGGAGGTCTCCGGAGGGTGAGGAGCGCCGGGAGCCCCCGCAGGCGTCCGTCAGCAACGGCGGCGACGAGGACAGCGGGAGGGAGCTGGTGGAGCTGAAGGTGATCTGGAACAAGAACAAGTACGACGTGAAGTTCTGCCTGGACAGCACGGGAGCCGAGCTGAAGCAGAAGATCCACTCCCTCACAGGTCTGTCGGGGCCGCCGCCGCCTCCCCCGCGCCTCCCTCGCCGCCGCCGGCTCCTAATCGCTGTGCTTGTCTCTAGGCCTCCCGCCGGCCATGCAGAAAGTTATGTTCAAGGGACTTCTGCCAGAGGACAAAACGTTGCGGGAAATCAAAGTTACAAACGGAGCAAAAATAATGGTTGTGGGCTCTACTATCAATGATGTGTTAGCAGTAAATACACCCAAAGAAGCTGCTCAACAGGAGGTCAAAGCTGAGGAAAACAAAAAGGAGCCACTTTGCAGACAAAAGGTAATTAATATCTCAATAATTGCTGGCGTGGGGGAGCAGTAGGATTTACATGATTCTCCTGCAGGCACTTCTGGGTCCTGTTCCTCCTCAGATCAGGCTAGGGGTTAATTTCTGACAGCTCAGTGTTGGAATGACTCTGGGCAGGGGAGTGAACTGTTTAGTCCAGCAGAGACTGGGGCTTTGCAACTCACTGCTTGTGGTGCCAGGCACAGCCAAGCATTTTGATTAAGAAATGGAAATGTTTGATGGATGTTAGTGCAAACACAGCCCAGATTAACTCTGTCTAAAACCTAGCTAATTTTTATTGGCACAAGAGAATTTGATCTCCAAAAACTGCTTCAAAGGAACACCAACAGAGCAGTTCCCTCAGCTGTCCCAGCCCTGACGGGGATGTGGGTGTTGAATTCTCCTCTCACATTTTGTAGCACAGTGCAGTGAGGCTAGTTTGATGGTCCTGCAGTTTGGGGGGCTGGTGAAGGATTGTCAGCTCAAGGTATTACTAGCCCTGTACTTTCCTCAAAATAAACTTGGTTAAAAATAAGTAGTGCCTCCATGAAACATGCTGATGGCTGTCTGTGATTTGTCACAGTTCACACTCAGTGTAAGTCGCATCATTTCTTAAAGGTGCTGAGCTAGGTACAAGCTGTGGGTGTGGATTTGAAAGTTACCACTGCTCTGATCCATTTGGGTTTGGTGCTGGGTTGCACTGCCAGACGTGGAGAGTTTCTGCCATTCACTGGATGCAACACTTCGGTTTTGTAGACATGAATTTATGTGTGTGTATATTTCAGAAGGCTGTTATCGTTGGCATTATGTTGCAGTTCCATTCATTTTGATAATTTCTTAAGAGTATCTTAGAAAGTGCACAATTAAGTTGGAAAATACCTGATGCCCATGTGATAAATGCCAGTGAACAGCCCTCAGCTGTCTCAGTGCCACTGGGATGTGGTTGGGAGGCAGCTGGAGGTACACTGCAGAGCTTTGTAATGTTCCTGTGAATTTAATTTCTGTTTTTATGTTGTAGCAACACAGAAAAGTGTTGGATAAAGGAAAACCTGACGATGTGATGCCTTCTGTCAAAGGTGTGCAGGTGCGTGAATAAGGCCTTGAGACACTCAGAACCAGAAAAGAGACTTCTCTGTGGTGTGAGACCTTTCCTCACTGGTTCAGTCATTCTTGGCTGTCTTACCAGAAAGCTGGAAGGAATGATGGTTCTTATGGTTAAAAAGTTGGGGCCGTGCAGGTTTTGTGCCTGAGCTGTGCCTGTGACTGGCTGTGTCTCGTTGCAGGAGCGGCTGCCCACGGTGCCGCTGTCGGGCATGTACAACAAGTCAGGGGGGAAAGTCAGACTGACCTTCAAACTCGAGCAAGACCAGCTGTGGATTGGCACAAAAGGTGAGCACCTCTCAGCCTCGGGGATGAGCAACTGGTGATTGGGCTGTGACTGAACTGTGTGACCTAGAAAAGCTTCTCCTCTGACTAAATTGTGTTTAGGGAATGATGTTGGTATTGCAGTGCTTCAGAAACTTGTTTCCTTTTCTCACGTGGCCATTCTCCCAGGTCACTGAATAATACTCAGTACTCCAGATCTGTTCCTGAAAAACTGGAGTTCAGTGGTGTCAGCAGACTAATGGTCCAGTGTGCTGTTCCTGGCTCCAAATGTAAATTATAGTATTGAGTATTTCTGGCATATCTGAAAGCACTCCATAAGCAGCGTGGATTTGATGCCAGCAGTACACAGGGGCCCAATGGCTTAGCCAAGACTTGGAAGGAAAACTCAGACCTGGGATAGAAACTGGGAGTTGGCATCTCTGGCACTCTCTGTTCTTCCAGCCGAAATCATGTGGGTGTCTTGTCTCAGTAACACACAACTGTGGTGCTGTGCAGAGGGGTTCGTTTGCAGTCATGAGTGGTGCCAGGAGGAGCTGGGAATGACGTGGGGATAACGTGCCTTGCTGAGGATGTCTGTGTCCTGGTTTTGGCTGGGATAGAGTTAGTTTTCTTCCCAGGAGCTGTTTTGGGTTCAGGGTGGGAACGCTGCCGATAACGGTGGATGTTTTGGTTGTTGCTGCACAGTGCTTCCCTCAGTCAAGGACTGTTTGGTGTCTCAGACTCTGCCTGTGAGGAGGCATGCAAGGAAATGGGAGGGAACTGGCCAGGACAGCTGACCAGAACTGGCCAAAGAAATATCTCCCACCACAGAGCATCATGTCCAGTATCAACTGGAGGGGCAGTTGGCTGGGAGGGACTGGTCACTGTAGGGGGCAGGCTGGACACTGGTCAGCAGTGGGGAGCAGCTCTATTGGGCATCACTGGTTTCTCTGGAGGTTCTTTTTTTTATTTTTTTTTATTTTATTGCTATTATTATTACCATTAGTAGTAGTAGTATATTTTATTTTGTTCCAGTTATTAAACTGTTCTCAACTCAAACTATGAGTTTTTCACTTTTTTTCCCTAGTTCTCCTCCCCGTCCCAGCGGGGCAGGGGGAGTGAGTGACTATGTGGTGCTTAATTGCTGGCTGGGGCTAAACGGGACTCTGGGATCCCCCCACCTGCCAAGGAAGATGTGCTCCTTCAGTTTTCCTGGGGTGGGCACTAGTAATGAGCAAGAGGGATGAAAGTGCTTGCTCACTGTCCTAGTAAAGCAGCCTAATTGGGTGGTTATAATGCCTCCAGCTGCTACAGTAGTTCCAAACTAAGCAGAAATCTCAGAAGTTTTTTGACCGTTTATTTGTAGGACAGACTTGGTTGTGAAGATTTTTTTCTGCCTTTAAAACCTCTCTTGGCGCCAGTTGCAGTGATTTCTCTCTTGAACGAAGTGATGGAGCAAGGCATTGGCGAGTGTTTTTAACTCTGTAGGGTTGGACAGGCAGATTTTTCTGTTACTGGTCCCAGGTTCTAAATCCATGCTTAGTATTTAGGTGATTAATCTCTTCCATCACCCCCCGGATGAGTTTTCAAGTATAGTGTTTCTGAGGTGTTCTACATAGTGTTGCTAAAGCTGTGAATTTGGTTCTTCTTGTAGTCATGTGTTTCCTGTAACCTGTTTTCCTACTTCCCTGAATTAGCAGCAGCTTGCTGCCTCTAGGGAATGGTTGTAATTGCTGGCTGTTATTGGGAAAAACATCTTTCTATTTCGAGAAACCCATGACAGAGGCCAGCAGGTAAGGGTTGAAGTAAACACAGAACCTGGGTGTTCACACAGCTTGTCACTTGCTGGCCCTGGAGAGTTGGAGCTGGTTCTTACCCCCAGCCCTGCAGCCTCCCTGGGCCTCACAGGGGCTTTGTAGTCTGAGGTTTGGTACAGGCAGCTGCTCCCCAGTTGCTCTGTCAGTTGCACAGAGGCATGGATAATGGGATTTGTCTGTTGCTGGGATGCTCAGAGCAGAAATTGATTTGGGCGATGCTAAACAAGGACAAAGTGGGATTTTACCTCATGAATGAAGTCACAGATCTGAACAGGTAGTTCAGAGTGAGCTCACTTATGAGGCAGAGAATAGTTTTCCTTGTATCACTGAGTTTATCTCCCTGTGTGCTTTCTGTAGGTAGGTTTGAGGTTTTTTGGATCACAAATTAAATAGATCTATCGCAAGAACTCCGAGTTCAGTTTCTCCTTTGTGAAGTGTTTTGGGTATTCTCTGTCTTGTATTCAAGAAGATCATTTTCGGCTGGTGCTAGATGCTTGAACTGAAAGGCAGGACCTTGGAATTAGGAGGTCACGCAGGAGTGAGGACAGAGCTGACAGGAGAGCTCTGCCCTGGGCCTTGTACTTTTTTGCTCTTGTCATTGGCTTTGGCTGGCTGATGTTACTCTGCCATGTAATTGTAGTCTTTTGGGGGCTTCAGTTGCTGTTATTTGTTTCTTTCCCTATTTTCTCTTTTATATTCCCTTCCATGTGCTTCTCTGCACACTGCCACAGGGTAAAGCCTGGCCTAAGCTTTCAGAGTTAGGTCAGTGTATCTTTGCCAGCTTTCAGGCTTGCTGTTGAGAGTTCAGTGTAATCCTTGGTAGTCAGTCCTGAATATTTTCATAGCTGGACTAGGTTCCATAGGATGAGCATCCCTGCTGCTCCAAGGGGAGTTCCTTATGGGAAAACAATAAGTAAAGCCTGGGATTTCCCATCACTAGGTCTAGGCCCAAATCATGAACACTGAAATACTTCATGTGATGCAGGGGAACTGTGTGATCCAGTTTTGGCTTCCTTCACACTGGGGTGCCACCTGTGGGTGTGTGTGTGGGGTGTGGTGCTGCAGCCACCACGTCCTGGGCAGCAGGTATCCACAGCTCACCTGGAGGGCAGACTGTTGACCTGAGGAGATTTTGGCATTAATGGAGATGATATATGAAATGAATATGAAATACTGCTTCCCCGCATGTCAGAAATAATACTTTGATCAATTTTAATGTAGAGAGAACAGAAAAGTTACCCATGGGGTCCATTAAAAATGTGGTGAGTGAACCTATTGAAGGCCATGAGGATTATCACATGATGGTGAGTAACGGCTCTACTTTAATCATATCCATCCAATTCCTTCATGCAGTGCACACTGCTGAGGCTGCAGGTCAGAGCAGGCTGGAGGTGGATGGTGGTTCCAGCCTTGTGGACATGGGGACATGGGCTCCTCTCACACTGTCAGTATTTTGGGTCCATATTGAATGTCTGCAGCTGAAATCTGGGCTGGTTTCACACAAACATGAAGTGCTTAAGCATTGTTTTGTATCTTCTGACTGTGACAGTGTTAAACCAGTGAACATACTCATAACATAGCTCATGATTTCTTAATGGTAGTGAGATTTTTTGATACCTGGTTTAATTTATAGATTCTGTGGTATTTATATGAACAACAGGCCTTGATGGAGGTTAAAAAAAAAGGATTTGATGGTGTAATATTTTTTCACACCTGTAATTTTCTGAACAATTTGTATGGGATCTAGCAAAGTTATATTTCATCAAAGAACTGTGCTAATATACTGAAATTTTGACAGTTTATTTTAATCCATGGGGTTTTTAAAGATCCTGCTTTTCAAAGTACAGTAACTAACTTTTGATGTAAGTTTCTTTTCTATAAGAAGTCTGTTTCCTTCTTTAAGGGGAGGGAAGGGAAATGCTTTTCTTCAAAGTCATGGCCTGCAGGAGGGTGCTGCTCTAGTCTCTGTCCAAATACTCGATTTTTGATCACCCATATGAGAAGAGGTCCTCTTCAGCACATGTAATAAACTTACCCCACAGCAAGGGCAGAGGCACTGGCATGCCATGGTGCCCCTCTCCTGGGCATAGGGGAGAAGTTGAGAATAGGACATTATGTCTAATTATAAAATCCTATAAAAACATGATCATTGTCTTGTTTAGTTCCTATTTGGCTTCTCAGCTCTGTCATTTCTTTAGAGACTCTGAGTTACATTTCAGGTTGTCTACCAGAATGATTTCCTCATGATCTTGAAACTGGCCAGGAGTTCTGGTTACTGTTGTGATGTTGTAAAAGGGAAGAACTCCTGGTTTTTTCTCAGTGCTCTGCAGCTCTTGTTCTCTGCAGTGCTCCTTTAACTGCCCACCAAAGAACTGTGGTGTGCCCTGGGTGCTGCAGGGAGCAGCAGGTGGGACAGGCTGGTCTGGTTTGGCAGTGGATGAGCTGTGCCTGTCCACTGGGACCAGCTCTTTGTTCCCGTGTGTAAATGTTGTCATTTTTAATTGCAGGCATTTCAGCTGGGCCCAACAGAAGCATCTTACTACTGGGTCTATTGGGTCCCAACTCAGTATGTCGATGCAATCAAAGACACGGTGCTGGGGAAGTGGCAGTATTTTTGAAAGCACGCTCACCTCTGGCACAGGAAAATGACACAAATCTAAGGACACTACTGGGAGAGGCCTCCAACATCCCTGGATGTGACAGTCCTGGAACTTATTATTAAAACATGCTAAACGAGGCATGGATGGAAGCCAGAGGTGATGTTCTTTCACCATTAGTTTACTTTTAACTTAAAGATTTCACCATCCCTTTTCTGCAGTCAGCTTCAACCATATTTAAAGCAAATACAATGGAAATCAATAAATCTTCATTCACAAAATATCGTGTGTAATACACTTAAATCTGCTGAGAGTTGATCTTCCAGTTTAGTTTTAAAAAGAAAATATTGCAATGTATTATTGATGATTTTTTACGTGGTTTGAACAAAACCAAATATTTTCATAATCTCTCAGTTATCAGCATTAGACTTAATTTAGTTACTTGTTTGTGACTGGGACTTTAAGGAGCAGATTTTTAAGAATAAACTGTAGCAGTGCGCAGCGTCGCTGTTGGGTGAAGCCATATCCCACTGGCCCTCCAGGGCAGCTTCCACTCCTTGGTAGCAGAACTAATTCTTTGTTTTAACCCAAAGATGCCCTGCTTGCTTGGCATTTTTCCTGGCCTTTTCCCGACTCTGGCAGCTCCAGGTTGGTCTGTGTTTGGAGCAGGTGAATTCTGCAGGGATGTTTTGTCATGGCAGGTGACCTGGTGCTGCCAGCTGTTCCCTCTTGTGCCCGGTCAGTGCTTCACCTCCTGCCCTGGGCTGCCACATTTTGGGAGCATTTTCCTCCTCGTGCATGTTGCAGTCCAGGATCATTTTGCAACTGCTGCGTTGACACTGAGCTGTTGGACTGGAAACACCGTTGTGCTGCCTGGTGGGAGCAGGGGGACACAGTGACATGGACATGGATGGAAACATCGTAACGCTGCCTGGTGGGAGCGGGGTGACACAGACCTCCCAAAGGGATGGAACCACAGAGACCTTCCTGCCCTCTTTGGGGAGGGGGCAGTAAGGAAGAGAGAAGTTCCTATGCTGTTTTGGATTCTTGATAACAGCAGCAGTCTTTTGTGAGCTGGATTTGAAAATTTGTAGTGATCTTGAATTCAGTGAATCATACTTTAGGTTAACCATCCAGTAAGTGATGTTTTGAAATGTAAACCACCTTCCAGCTTCTCTCCTGCTCCAGTTCACAAGAAGCCCTCACACCTCATTCTGTCAGAAGGAACGTGCTGCGCCTTGGGCTGTGATGCTCTGTGTGTCATCCCAGCCATCCTTGTGCCATTTCTCTCAGGTGTTCTGAACAGAGCCCTCAGCCCTGGACAGGTGCAAAGCCCATAGCAGGTGGCACTGTGCAGCCAGACTGGAGCAGCTCACTCATCCCTGCTCTGCTGGGGCTCAGTGCTGCTCCGTGCCAGTAGCTCAAACCCATGCAGAAACAGCCTTTTAGGAACAGCTAATCTGAATATGCTCCATGTCCACTCTTCCTTCTCCTTGAGGGAAGAGCCCAGTTGAAGCACAGCAGTGCAAATTCCCAAATGAGTATTTATTTTATTTTTATGTTACTTGAGAGACTGGAAAACACATTGGCTTTCTGGTAGGTGTTGAGGTCACATATTTCCCTCTAGCCTCTACAGCTTTTAGTTTTTATTTTCTGTTAGAACAGCCATGCAATATGAGTTTTAAAGGTGTTTCATATCCTGCATAGAAACTAGTGATGTGCTTGTTACTCTTGTAGCTTGAGGTATTTCCTTTCTGTGTACAAGCCAGCAGCAGTGTGTCCTGACAGGCGTGGCTGGGGTCAGAAGAGCTGTGTCAGCTCCCTTGACAGTCCCTTGGAGCTTGGCCTGACTTCACTGGTGACAATGTTGTGGATGAAACGCAGCCATGTGATTTCCTAGTTGTCAGTCCTGGTGTTAAGGCTTAAATTAGCAATTTGTTACCTGGTGGAAGGTGTGGGCACTCCAGGATAAAGCAAAGGGGTGACACGGGCTCTTTCTGTCACCTGGGGCCACGTTGGCACTTGCCACCTTACTGGTTCTGTGATGATCAGCTCCCATTTGTTCCTCAACATGCTCAGACCTGTCTGTGCATCTGTTCATGTTTCCTTTCCTGTTCCTTCACCCCCTTGCTCCTGGGGAGGGCACGTGCCCGAGTTCCAGCTCCTCCCCAGCTCCTGGGGCTCTGTGCGGGACGCAGCGACTGGGTGAGTAACTGGGGTGAGTGGGGACAGGCACTGAGCACTGCTGAGGGCCCTGGGGCACAGGGCAGTGTCACCCTCCATGCCACAGAGGCACAGCTGCTCTGTCCTGGGCTGGGTACAGCCCAGCAGCTCAAAAGATACTCAGCACAAACCACTTGGTTACATAAAAAGCAATTTTAAACATGAAGAAAATACTGTACACTAAGAAAATGTGATCCTGTTTAGGTGCTTCCTTGCAGGTTGGCTTTGATTGGAAAAAAATTGAATTGTCTCATTTTTTTGTTCTCTGTGCAAAATTTGAATTAAAATACAGGAAAGTGACTTATAAATGCTTTAGTTGGTGTTTGTTGGCTCAATATCCCAGGCTTCTTGGGACCTCTTTGAAATGAATATCCTAGTTGACATTAGCAGCACTGCTTTTAAGATCTTTCTCTTTGGGAATGATGTGGAGTTTTGTATGTTCTGGCATACACCCAGTTTTCCAAGGCAGCTATTGATGTTAAGAAACACCTTCTTTTTAGTGGGATAGTGCCACAGTTGCCTCACAGCCATTGCCTGCCTCTCTCTTGGCTTTGGATTTTGCTCTCTGGTCACTGTGACCATCCCAAGGCAGACTCAGCACAACCAATGGTCCCAGGGAGTAGTTTGGTCCTCAGTGAGACACAGTGTTTGAGTAAAGTGGAAGAACACTGGCTATTTGGAGTTGGTGATAGAGATGACTCTGAGATTCTGTGGGAAGTTACCAGTAACAGCTGCACAGATGTGTATTTCAGTTAAATTACACTTCAACAGGGTGCTCTCAGCAGTGACTGGTTCCTGCTGTGTAGGTGTGATTCCCCGGGAGCATCCTGGGGTGCCACTCCATATGAGGTTGCACTGAGTGCTAATTGCAGATTTAAGTACTCTGAGGCAAATGTAGGTCCCTGCAGGACACAGCTGGTGTTTGCTGTTGGCTGCTCCCAGAACCCTGGCAGTGTCCCCTCCTTGCTGCCAGCTTGGGATTCCTCCTGTCAGTGCCCCAGCTCCCTACCTTGTTCCATGACCCTGAGTATCACAGCTCACCTGTGTGCCATCCCTTTCTCCTCTCTGTGCCCAGCACTGCAGGTTTCTCCTTCTCTACTTGTTTTAAGTCCAATATTCTTTCCTCTGTGCATCCCAAGTGTAAGCAGTGCCAGGATCACTACTTCGTTGGGAATGCAGAAATGTGGTTGCTCAGCCTGGTTGAGGTTTGAACAGAGACTGTCTTGCATTAATAGCTTGTGTTACTCATGTTTCATACCAAGTTTAAAATAAATTATTAATTTCTATTAATGACATTGATGAGGAAAGTGTAACTACAGTCAGGATGTTCTGGTGATGGAAGAGAGTGATCTGGATTCAAAGGAGATAAGAAACTGTCACCACCACCACCACCATACTGTGCTGGTGCCACACACACCCTGCCCAGCTTGCACCTGCAGGCTGGTGCCCACTGCTCCGTGCTCTGAGGCCCAAAGAGGAACAATTCCCTGCTGTTCTGGTGCCCAGGTGCCACGGTGGGGTCTCCTCTGCCCCCCTACCCCACAGCCACGGTCCCGACCCCACCACTGCCGCTGTCCCGGGCACAGCACTCCCTGCTCCCATCCTTGCAGGGCTTGTTTCTACTCCCCTTCATTTACTTTTCTTCCTTTGTAACTTGGCTTTTCCAGTGGAGCTGTTTTCACCCTCAGTTCTGTCCAGCAGCCTCTCCCCAGCTGTTACAATGAGGCTGTTGCCATCTCGTTTTAGTGAATGTCCTTGTCACCGGAGGGGAGCAGGGGACCAGGAGAGCCATAGCAAGTCTTGTATGAAATGTGGCCATTTTACCTTCTAGCCAAGGATTCGCTTTGGTAGCTCATGGAAGTTCACTCTGTCTTATCCATACTCAAAGCAATTAATTCTTTGGTTTTATATTAAAAAGAAACTTAGATATTTGTGTCCACTGCAGATTTATTTTAAATGGAATATGTGAGTACCATGTATTATGGTATTTTTAAATAATCTATTGCCTATTTTGGGGGGAGGGAGATGACAAATATTTAGTCTTAGATTTGCACTGCTGGATTTTTTTAAGTGTAACCTTGACTGGTTATCCTGGTGTTTTATTCTGTAAGATTAGTCTTATTAATTAAAGTTTGATAATTAAGTAGTTCTGTGTTCGAGTGTTTCAATATTCTGTATGTACTGAGCTGCTTCCTCCTGCATGAACAGCTGTGAGCAAAGGGTTTGTAGTGAGTTTCTTTGCAGGAAGATGGACACAGGCCGAAATTCAGGGGACCCCCACACCTGGTGACACGTGGAAGCTGTGGGTTCCCATCTCCCACGATGCGGATTTGGGTTCTGCTGCCTTGTGCCACTGCACACGTACAGGCTGTGAGTTACAGGTTGGTCTCTACCTCCCTGCCCAAAGCCGGGCTTTAATCTGCTTTTACACCGAGATTGGCCCAGCCCTGGTGCGGTGTCACAGTCCCACTCCCGTTGAACAGCCCCCGAAGCGGGTGCTCGGGAGCAGCCCCAGGGCTGGGCTTTCAGCAGCCTCAGCTTTGTCACGCTGAATAGGCGCTGCTCGGCTTCTTCCTCCACTTCCTGTCTCCCCCCCCTAAAATTCCATCTCTGAGACTGTTCAAAGCCCCCAGTTTGCGCTGCCATTGTCCCAGCGTGTGCCAGCGGGCAGGTTCCTGCCGGGTTTGGTGTCCAGGTGCGTCCTGTCGGGTCCAGCGTTCAGTCCAGGCGGGGCTCCCAGGGCAGCCCCCGCTCCCCGCTGTCCCTCGGGCAGAGCTCCCGGCACACGGGGCTGAGATGGGCTGCAGCGGGGGGCGGCAGGAGCCGGGTCCTCCACCNGCGACAGCGCGGGGGAAAGGTCAGGGGGAATAGTGCGGTGCCCGCGTGGTTCCCGGTGTGAGCCTGTGCTCGCTGTGCCCCCCCTGTCCTGCGGGAAGGCTCCGGCACACGGCACTCGGTGCCCCGGCTGTGGCAGCCCGGGCAGGGGCACCCCGCGCTCGGGGCAGGTGCGGCGGGGG
>VXBB01009996.1:68307-83707 GCA_013399915.1 Illadopsis cleaveri | reverse complement strand
GCAGGTGCGGCGGGAGCGACCTGCGGGTGACACCGGTGAGCGGGGCTCCAGCCGCCCCTCGGCCGAACGGGTGGTGCGAGGGGAACCCACAAGGTGTCCGTGCTGTGCGTGAGGGGCCGTGGTGCCCGCGGGGCGGGGATGCTGCCGGGGCGTCCCGCGGCCGTAGGTGAGTGGCGTTGGCCGCTGTGCGATGGGACAGCCGGGCTGTCACCCGGGTGAGGGGCCCTGCGGCACCCAGAGCGGAGGTTGTTCTCCATCCTCACCCCTGGGCCTGGCTGTGGCCGGGAGCGGAGTCCCCTTCCCGGGGTGCCCTCGGCCCCCTCCCGCCTGGTCCTGCCCGCGGTGCTGCTGCAGGGAGGTGCTCCCTATCAGGGAGGTGCCTTCGGAGCCGGATCCAGCTCCTGCAGCTGGTGGCGGTTCAAGTGGATAGGCAGCGTGCCAGGGTGGCTTTGGATTACACGAATAAAGCTGCTTGAGAGGAGGAAGCAGGGGATGCTGGCGCCGAGTTTCTGTCTGTGCTTGGCCGTCCCTCTCTATCCATCCTTGGGGGAGTGAGTGTGCCCCGAGCCCACGGCTGAGCTCGGCCCTGGCGGCATCACTGCAGAGTCCGGAGTGCTGTGGTGGGAGCCTCGGGAAAGCACAGCTCCTGGGAACAGCCCGTGGCAACAGCTACCCTTGTGGGCTGGGACCAGGGGAAGGGTGGCAGCTCCCAGGCATCCAGTGCTCCCAGTTCTGCCTGTGGCTGTTTATGGGGAGCAAGCCAGGCAGCCTGGCCTTTGCCTGAGTGCCCTGGCACCAAAACACTTGCAGAAGGGATGGAAAAACACCAGAGAATCAGAGGGGAAGTGGAGAGCCCTGACAGCTGGGGGGGCTCAGCAGTCTCAGTTTCCCCCAGGCAGGTGGCCACACTGCAAGAGCCCCGTGTCTGCCAGCCTGGCCTGTCCCCAGCCAGCAGCAATCCCACCTGCATGGCCATAGGGGCTGGAGCAGCCATGGTGGGGAGCAGTGCCCTTCCCTGCCTGCCCCACAGTGTTCTCTGGGCAAAACCAGAACAGGGAAACTCACTCTGACCGCACCTGAAAACTAAGCAAAAAGAAGTGCAAATAAAAGAACTGGGCTGGAGGCACAGAAGTTGGTGTGAGGTGCATTGTGAGGGAGATCGTGTGTGCTCCTGTGCTTTGTTACAGCTGAAGGAATCTCCTGGCCCTGCCATGCCACAGCCAGTCTCGTGCTGTCAGGTTCTGCTCTGCAAATGGTCTCAGACTCACATGTAGGCACTGGCTGGGCACAGGCTGCTGGCTGGTCCCTGCTCCACAGCCTGGACTGCCCGCAGGACAGGCTCTGCCAGCTCAGGCTCCCAGAGCAGCAAGGGGACTACTGGGGGGCTGGGCTCCAGGGGTGTCCTTGGGCCTCTCACGCTAATCTGTGGCCAGTCAGGGGCTCAGGAACTGCTGGCATCAGGGACTGCCAGAGCCATGTGGGTCCTGTGCTGTTTGCCCATCCCTGTTTGCTGACAGGGTGAGGCAGGTGTATGTGGCACTGGCTGAGCTGGCGCTTGCTATGCAGATGCCGTACGTGGAAGCAGCTACTCCTCTTCCCAGGTGAATTTGCAATTACTTCCTCAATGTCAGGTAGCTGAAACCTGCAGCTCTGAAGGCCTGGGCAAGCAATCATCACTTCTCTGGCATGAAAAGTCACCAGACTTGTTTGTTTCTGGAAGGAGCCGACTGTTGGGCTGCTCTTGTCACCTTTAGAAAGGCATCCAGGGTTGTGACTGGGAACAGCCACACTGCAGTTCATCCTACCTGTGGGAAAACTCGTTCCAGGGAGTGGAGGGAGAAGGAAGGCTGCTCCAGCCCCAGGATGGCTCTGGTGGGATGTGAGCAGTGCTGCAGTGCCAGGGGCTGTAGGTGCGGGTGGTGCCGGTCACTGAGGGTGCAGCTGCCCCAGGAGCTGAGCTGCACAGAGGACCCGTGCTGGGGGATTGTTCCCAAGTCTGGCTGAGCTCTTGAGGATGGTGTGTCTGTCCTAGAGCCTCAAAGGCAGTGCTGTGACTGTCCCAGAAACACTGCTCTTCATCGCCACACTGGATGGGAACCTTCACGCCGTCAGCAAGAGCACAGGGGACATCAAGTGGACCCTGAAGGATGGTGAGTAGTGACTGGGGGCAATTTCCTTACAGCCTGGCTCCTGGAGCATGTTTGGGGTTTGGGAATGCTCCCCTGGGCTGGCTCTTGCTGGATGTCCTCTGGGCTGCCAGTGCCTCCAGCCCTTGGTTCTGCTGCCAGCCCCAGCCTCAGCCCCAGGCACAGATGAGGGTGCATGCGCATCTGCCCTTGGTGTCTCTTTTGGCTCTGAAAGGCCAACAGGCTGCGTGGCTGGGCTGGGTGACAGTGCCACGCTGGGTAAACAGTGGTGTTGTGCTGTCCCACTCACAGGAGCACTGCTGACATGGCCTCTCACTCTCTGTTTCAGATCCCATTCTGCAGGTGCCGGTGTGTGTGGCAGAGTGAGTCATCCCCACAGGCAGCTGGGCAGTGTGGGAGGCTCCCTGAAAACTGATGGAGCAACAGTAGGGAAGGGGAACCACAGAGGAATGAAATTCCCAGCCCATGCCGTGGCATCACCTTACCCTGACCCTGGTGCTGGCACTTGGCATATGGTGATGAGGAGGAGCTGGCCCCTGCTGCAGAGCCGAGGAGCCCTCAGTTCAACTACACACACCAGCATGGAGAGAAATAGAGGGAAATCCCCCTGAAAGCTCAGGGGCAGGCAGGACAGCAAGAGCTCCTTGAGACAGGAGGGCATCCACCAGCCTGGCGGGTGGGCACTGGGTGGCTGTGGGGAGTCCCAGGACTGACCAGAGTGGGAATTATCTCCTGCCAAATCCAGTGCTGCAGGTGTCTAGAAAGGTCGTGTCCTGCAATTACTCACCCTGGAGCAACCTGCTAAAGAGGAGTCTGCAGTGTAGCCACTCTGTGTCCTTGAAGGTGCCCAGGGCAGGGGATAAGTGACGTTTTATCCTTCTCTCCTCCTTTCCAGGCCAGCATTCCTTCCAGACCCCAATGATGGCAGCCTGTATATCCTGGGAGGAAAGAACAAAGAAGGCTTGATGGTCAGTAGGGCTGTGGGGCTGGGGGCATCCTGTGAACCCCCTGGGGTGTCCTGGGCTGGAGAGGTGACTCTGGCCCTGCCCCTGCTCTGCTCTGTGTTGCAGAAGCTGCCGTTCACCATCCCAGAGCTGGTGCAGTCCTCACCGTGCCGCAGCTCGGACGGAGTGCTCTACACCGGTACCGGGGGCTCCGGGGGCCGTGGGGGGCTCAGGCAGGGGCTCAGCGGAGCTTCTGGGGATGGGCAGGGCTGTGGGGGCTTACAAAGAAAGCATTTTCCTTCTTCTTTCAGGGAAGAAGCAGGACACGTGGTTCATTGTGGACCCCAAGTCAGGGGAGAAGCAGACCACCCTCTCAACAGAGGCCTGGGATGGTCTGTGCCCATCCAGCCCCTTGCTCTACATCGGACGGACCCGTAAGCCAGTCCCGTGCCCCCATCGACCACCTGGTGCCAGGAAAGGGGCACTGGAGGTGACCTCATGCCTTCTCCTGTCCCCAGAGTATGTCATCACCATGTATGACACCAAGTCACGGGAGCTGCGCTGGAATGCCACCTTCTCTGAGTACTCAGCCCCGCTCTGCGAGGAGTCCTACCACTACAGTGAGTGGAACTGCAGCAGCCACGGGAGCTGTGGCAGTCATGACACCCAGCTCCCCAGTGCCCACAGGACTGTGCAGGGGCCTGGGGTGACAGTGCCAGGGCCAGCGGGTCTCAATGTGCCCATTGTTGGGGAGAACAGACAGCAGCCCATGGCCAGTGGCAGAACTGAGGGTGACCAGAGGAGACACAGCCCAACTGCTGCATCCCTCATCCCTGTTGCTCTCTCCAGAAATGGCACACTTGGCCTCGAGCGGGGACGGGCTGGTGGTGACCCTGGACAAGGAGAGCGGGGAGGTGCTGTGGGCGCAGAACTACGGCTCACCTGTGGTCGGCATCTACCTGTGGCACCAGGACAGCCTGCGCCGCCTCCCCCACCTCAACCTGGCCATGGAGACCCTGCGTTACCTGACCTTCCAGTCCCAGGACATCCACGTCCTCAAGTGGAGCTACCAGTCCGTCAAGGACTTTGCCGCCACCAAGACCCAGCTGCTGTATGTGGTTCCTCAGCAGGTGGCGGGTGGTGGCATTTGTGTCCTGGGTGCTCGGCCACCCTGATCCATGCGGGATGGAAGGTGATGCCTGTCCTTGCCCCGCAGGCCGGCGCTCTACGTGGGAAAGCACGCAGCCAGTTTCTACGCCGTGACGTCCCTGGTGCACGGCAATGTGCCAGCCTTGGTGAGTGTCCCCGCTGAGTGTCCCCACTGAGTGTCCCCGCTGCCCCAGGCCGGGGCTGAGCTGCCACAGGCGCCTCCAGCCACGCCATGCCCCACGAGCTGCCATGTCCCCAGCCCCAGGGCATCACCCTGGCCAGGATTGACGGCCCCACCACAGACGACGTGACCATGAGGGAGTCTGGGGAGTGTGAGATCACGCCCAGCACCAACGTGAAGTACCCGCAGGGCAGCATCACCTCGCTTCACAACCAGTGGCTCCTCATAGGTGTGGATCCGTGGTAGGCACAGACTAACCCATGTCCTGGCTCCCAGACAGTGCCTGGTGGGGAGCAACCCGAGCTGCTGCTGTGCTTTAGGGGCAATAGCCCAACCTGCTCTGCCCAGTGGGATGAATGGGATTAAGGCTGAGTCACCTCAGGTTTTCAGCCCATCCTTGTCCTCTCCCCAGGAGTGACTGCTGGGTACCCTGTGCAGGGGTGAGCAGGGACTCTTTGAAGTAGGGCTCACAGTTACCCATTCTGGGGGTCCCATGAGAAGCAACCCCCCTGCTCCAGGAGAGCCAGGGCTGCTGGCAAGGGATGGGTGCTGAAACCAAGAGGTGAACTGAGAGTTGTCTCTGTTCCACTTCTGCCACAGGGCACCATGAGCTGCCTCCCGTGGTCCACACCACAATGCTGCGAGCCTTCCCAGAGAACCTGAGGAAAACCACAGAAACCATCATCCCCAGGGCTCCTCCCACCAGGACCATGTTCGACGATGTGAGTGCTACAGGGTGCTGGGTCACTGAATGGTCTATGCTGCTTGGGATGGGCACTGGGTCCCCAGCATGGGATAGGACAGTAAGGAAGTCCCAAACCCAAGTGCCCTGCAGTCTGTGCCTCTTGTGTCACCCAGCCCCGGGTGTGTGTTGCAGTTCCTGGCCCCGAGCAGCCCGGAGGAGCCAGCTGTCCGCAGCGAGGGGCAGCTCCAGCCGGACGCCACGCCGGGGGAGCAGGTGGAGGTGTATCCTGAGTCTGGCACCTGGGACTTGCTGATGGCTGGTGTTGGCACGGCACTGCTGGGCGGGGGAGTCCTGGTCCTGCTGCTCACAGTGAGTGGTGGTGGTGTAGGGAGAGGGACGGCAGAGCCAATGCTCCAGTGTGGCTCCAGGCATAGAGGTGAGTATTCCCGTGGTGTTTGTGTTCCAGAAACTGCAGCGGCAGCATGTGGCACAGCAGCAGCAGCTGGAGCAGCAGATACAGCTCCTGCAGCAGCAGCAGGAGATGCTGCGCCCGGGCCGAGTCCCCAGGGAGGACATCCCTGAGGAGCCCAGGGAGCTGGGGCTGAGCCAGGGAAGTGCATCAGAGCTCTCACAGAGCTCCAGCCCCATAGCCTTCCTGAAGGACCCGGCTAACGGGTCGGTCAGCCCAGAGCCAGCTGTCCCAGTGGCTGCTGAAGGTGGGTGCAGGGGGAGTGGGCAGGCTGTGGGGACTTCTGTCCAGAGATGCCAGCACCCAGAGCAGGCACAGGGATGCATGCAGATGACATGGTTGCAGCCCACCTGGGATGGGAGGAGGTGCCAGATCTGCTGCTGGATAAGCATGGGCTACATAAGAGTAGGGCCCAAGAAATGGCCAGATGAATAGAGGTGTCCTCCATACAGAGCTAATGCTTGGAGGCTGGAAGACTGCTGTCTTCTCTTCCCTTGCAGATGCAGAACCAGACCTGGTTGTAGTTGGGAAAGTTTCTTTTAACCCCAAAGACGTGCTGGGCCATGGAGCTGGAGGAACCTTTGTCTTCAGGTGGGTGACACCATGGTGGCCACTGGATCAGGGACTTTTGAGAACAAGTCACCACCTTCACCTTGTGCTCGGTGATGTGGCCAGGCTTTGGGGGTCACAGCAGAATGGTCTGTGCTGAGGTGGGTGAGCTCCAGCCCTGCGGGAGCGTGGCTGGGCCATGCCCACAGGGACACCCCGGGGCTCTGCACAGGGGGCAGTTCGAGGGCCGCAGTGTGGCCGTGAAACGACTCCTGCCTGAGTGTGTGCACCTGCTGGACCGGGAGGTGCAGCTGCTCCGGGAGTCGGACGAGCACCCGCACGTCGTGCGCTACTTCTGCACGGAGAGGGACCGGCAGTTCCACTACATCGCCATCGAGCTGTGCTCCGCCACGCTGCAGGAGGTGAGCCCGGGCACGGGGCCGCTGCTGCAGCCTGCTGGGAGCCCTGGGAACACAAGCCTTGGGCACAAACAGCCTCTGTAGGGGCTGTTCTCCAACACCCACCGTATGCTGGTGTCTCTGCAGCCAGCTTGCCTTTGCCCGGTAAATCAGGCTTAGCTCCTGTCCTTCTGTGTGGTTGCAGTACGTGGAGAGCCCCAGCTTTGACCGCCGTGGGCTGGACCCGGTGTCCGTGCTGCGCCAGACCATGTCTGGGCTGGCCCACCTCCACTCCCTCAGCATTGGTAAGGGCCAGCAGCCCCCTCAGCCTCTCCTCAGCTGTGCTGTGGGGTTTGGGCAGTAGCTGTGGGGCTCAGCAGCACGTGGGGCTGTGGCAGAGCTCTGTTTGCTCCAGCCCTGCCAGGTGACACCACACACTGTCACTTGCAGTGCACCGTGACCTGAAGCCCTGTAACATCCTCATCTCTGTCCCGAATCGCCACGGGCAGATCCGCGCCGTCATCTCCGACTTCGGCCTCTGCAAGAAGCTTCAGGGGGGGCGCCAGAGCTTCAGCCTCCGCTCCGGGATCCCCGGCACTGAGGGCTGGATCGCACCCGAGGTGCTGCAGGAGGCCCCCAAGGAGAACCCTGTCAGTGAGCCGTGGCCTCCCCTGCCCCGGGTGCTCCTTGGGCCCCTTGTGGCTGTGTCCCCCAATACTGGGGGACTCAGGTGACACTGCTGGGCTGCACAGTTAAGATGAGAGCTCTATGAGCCAGAGCCAGCCCAGACACAGGCACTGTGCTCCTTGCCAGGGCTGTCCCCACTGCCCTTGTGGGACAGTGCCCAGCTGTGTTCAGCACAGGTGTTTCATTAGGCTCCAGTCCTCAGAAATGCAGGGTGGGTGGTTGGAGGGGCTGTGGATTGCTGCCAAGGTCACACTTCTCCTCTTTTCAGAACTGGGAATCTCATTCCCACTGGAAGCAGCTGCTGTACTGATCCTGGGCAAGGCAGTGCTGGGGCTCATGCTCGTGGGACAGCAGCACCTGCAGTGTGTGTGTCCTTTGGGCTGTGGAGTCCTGAATTCTGGCTGTGCCTCTGGAAACCCCTTCTCTGTTAGGGATTTGGGGTTATGGGGCTTCCTGACCACAAACCAGGAGCCCTGTGCGATGCATTTTCCAGCAGTTCTGCAGCCAGTGACCAACTGTCCACATAAAAGGGTAGAAAAGTGGGAGGTAAAGGTCTCCCACCCTTTGCCTGAGGGTCCCACGTGCTCCCATATTTTGCAGACCAGTGCTGTGGACATCTTCTCAGCCGGGTGTGTCTTCTACTACGTGGTGTCGGGGGGTCAGCACCCCTTTGGGGACAGCCTGCGGCGCCAGGCCAACATCCTGGCGGGCTCCTACCAGCTGAGCTGCCTGCAGGAGGAGGCTCACGGTGAGGCCCTTCCCCACTGGCACAGCACCATGGGGAGGCTCCGGGCTGAGGGGCAGCTCCTGGTCCTGGAGCAGGGGCAAGTTCTCTGCTGTTTTGTTTCACCCCCAGACAAACTCGTTGCGAGGGAGCTGATTGTGGCGATGATCAGCTCTGAGCCCCAGCGCCGGCCCTCGGCCGCTGTGGTCCTTCTGCATCCCTTTTTCTGGAGTCAGGAGAAGCAGCTGCAGTTCTTCCAGGTGAGCTTGTGCTGTTCCACTGGCAATGAACACAGGTGCACTGAAAAATATGCTGGAAACTGCTGCATTTAGGTCAACATGCTCATTGTGAGCTGCTCGTAGGAGGGGTATGGGGTCCTTGGGTCTCTGTCCCACCTTGTGCAGAGCAAGGGCAGTGCCATACCCACCCTGTCCCCACTCTTGGGCTCATAGGACGTCAGTGACCGTGTGGAGAAGGAGCCAGCTGAGGGGCCCATCGTCTCAGCCCTGGAGTCGGGGGGACGGGCAGTGGTGAGGACCAACTGGAGGATGCACATCTCCCTCCCACTGCAGCTGGGTGAGCATGGAGGGGCCAGGCTCATCACTGGGTCCAGTGAAGCAGGTAGGGAGTGGGGCTCCAAGGGCTGGTGCTTTTACTGGCCAGCAGGCACCTGCTTGTGCCCAGGAGCTGAAAAGCAGGGCAGGTAAAGGTGGCAGCCCTTCCTTGGGAGGCCACAGTGGAACGGGGCTGGGGCTTGCACTACAGGGGCTGTGGCAGCCCCTTGCCCCAGCTGTGTCCCACCTCACTCTGTGTCTCTCCTGCTGTCCCCAGACCTGAGGAAATTCCGCACCTACAAGGGGGGGTCAGTGCGTGACCTGCTGCGGGCCATGAGGAACAAGGTACGGCCACCCACCTGCCCCGTGGCCCTGCCACCTCTGCTGTCCCCGTCCCCTCTCACCTCATCCTCTCTCCTGCAGAAGCACCACTACCACGAGCTGCCGGCCGACGTGCGGGTGGCGCTGGGCTCTGTCCCCGAGGGCTTTGTGCAGTACTTCACCTCGCGCTTCCCGCGGCTGCTGCTGCACACGCACGGGGCCATGCGGGTCTGCGCCCACGAGCGTATCTTCCGCCCCTACTACTGCCAGGGCCTGAGGGGGGATGGCGCCTGAGCGACCACGGGACATGCCCGGGGGGCACTGTGTCCCTGCTCCCCGCCCGGGCCCTCTCCCCATGTCCTGCCAGGGCCGGGTGGGCTCAGCAGGCACCGGGTGCACAGGGGACACGAGGAGCACAGAGCAGTGCCATGCTCTCACCTCTGGTTTCCTGAGGGACCCTCTGGGCAACGGCCTTTGCAAACACTCACAGTCAGACTCAGGTGTGAAGGCATCTGGGTCAGAAAACACAGACATCTCGGGTGGACACAGTGCTTGGAGAAGAAAGAGGAAAACACGTGTTTTCCCAGGGACAGCCACAGCGATGCCCTCAAGCTGGCATGGGTCCCAGGGGGACATTCACCAGGGACAGGAAGCTTTGTCCCATGTGTTCTCTTCTGTGCCAGGGGATGCAGCTCCTTGAGCTGTGACCAGGCCCAGGCCCCCAGTCCAGCCCTCCAGTCTTGACACTGGAGCTGAGCCCTGAGCTGTGCTCAGCCACCCTGGGGCTGGGACCTGCCCGTGGCATCCAGGCTGTGAGGGCACAGTCCCTACAACGAAGGTGTGGATCTCAGCTGGGCTCAGAGCAAGGGTTTGTCCCTTAAGAGTCCCCAGCAACCTGTACCTCTGCCAGGCCTGAGCCCCTGAGCAGGTGGTGCAGCAGCCCAGGAACAGTTGTCTCTGGGCACAAAGGAGGGAATTCCTTTCCCTCAAAGACAGGCCTATGACTGCAGCTCCCCCAGCCTCTCCTGCTGCCCAGGGCTGGCATCCTGTGGGTGCTCTGGTTCATGGCATCCCCATGGGCATGTGCTCCCTGTGAGCCAGCCTCCAACACCCCCTGAGCCCACAAGCTCAGAGAGCCCCACAGCAAAGTTCTGCTGTGGAACAGCAATAATTTTGTACAGTCTGATTCCTGTGTGTACTGGGGTGGGGGATTTTGTTACACAAGTAACAGGGTTTGTACCAGAATATATTTCAGAATATATTTATATAAAATGTTACAAAAATTAAAAAATAAAAAGCTTGTCTTGCTTAAAAACGAACTGGCCTGAGAGCACCTCTAGTTGCTGGCAGGGAGCAGTGGTGGGAGAACAACACAGGCAGGTCACTGGGCTCCTACAAGATAAGTCCTGGGAGGAGGAGGACTTGTGCTGATTCTTTAGCCATAGTCATGGAGCCAAGGAAGAGGCAAGCCCAAGGCTGTCAGTAAGAGTATACCTCAGAGGGGAAGCCAGAGAAGTGCTGCCCCCTCTCTCAGGAAGGCAGAGGGAAGTGAAACAGCCTGGATGCTGTGTCAAACAATCTTTATTCAAGTTATGCAATATACAAAAGTTGAGGTTTCATGGAGTTTCAGTATTAAAAGGCCAATTGAACAATCTCACCCCGGGCTTGTTCAATACCTTACCTGAGCTTCTACCAGAGGAAATGAAGCCCAGAGCAGGGGCACAGCCATGTACGGACACCTCACCTGACAGCTCTGCTCTCCCCATGCTCTGCTCTCTCAAGAGCAGGCCCAGGCACCTCAAACGAGAGGGCTGGGTTGGAGCTGGGCTTTTGGCTTTGGGAAATTAGAAAAACAGACTTGGTAGGGAATTAAAAAATAGACTTTGTTAGGAGCAGGAAGCAAGAAACCTTTGGGCACCAGTCAGAAGGAACAACACCATTCCCACAGCAGCAGGGGCTTCCTGTGGCACACCCAGGAGTGGGAATCCAGCCAGGCCGTGGGAGGGCAGCTCCCAGCCCTCTCCCTCAGCAGCTGGGTAGTTTGGCACAGATGTTGAGTCCAGCAAGAACAAGGTCTAAGAGGAAGCTTTCATCCGTGCGGAGCCTGACTTGGAGCTGAGGAGCTTCTCCACCATGGTGCGGGCGTAGCGCAGGCGGCTGGCCAGCTCCCGGCAGCAGCCGTGCTCCTCGATCAGGCTCAGCTTGTACGTGCGGAAGTCCCGTTTCTCATCTATGTACGTGACAGCAGCCATGAGCGGGCACAGGATCACCTTGGTGTGGTCCTGGGGGAACAGAACACAGGGGCACTGAGCAGTCTGCTGCTTGGGGCAAAATTTCCTCTGGATGAGCCATCTCGGCAGCATCCAGAGCATGTGACATGGTCCCGCTGTAGAATTCCTTCAGAGTGCAGCAAAGGGCAACAGCAGCCAGGCTGCTGCTCCAGAGCACGGCCCCTCACGAGGGAGGAGAGTTTGGGGGCCTCAGGTACCAGCACAGACAGCTCCCAGTGCTGGGCAAGCCGGGCAAAGCCTTGGCTCATCCCCTCATGCCACCATCCAAGCGGCACCACGTGCAGCCAGAGCCAGGGCCTTGCAAAGAGCCTCACCTGGAAGAAGTTGATCTGCACAGTGCCGTTGCTGAGGTGCAGGATGATGGCACTGCGGGTCCGGAACCAGGTGCACAGGTAGGGTAGTCGGGCCAGCTCGTCCCCTTCCCGTGGCGTGATGTTTGCCCCCGCCTTCAGCAGGTGCTCACTCATGTAATTCCGAAAGTACTTCAGTAGTGTTATCTGCAGAAGGGATGGTCTGTGAGGGGCTGAGGGTGACCCCAGGCACAGGGGGGAGCACAGGGACTGCCATCACAGTCCCAGACCCTCCTTATGTCTTTCAGAGCTTAAGGCGTGACACATCAGACTCACTTTGCTGAACACTTTGGTATGTGCAAGTCAAGTGAGCACTTAAATTTCTGTGAAACTGCTCATAAATGAGCCTCAGATAGCAGTTAGAGCTGCTAGTGTCTGTCCTTGGGACCATGTGTCACCAGCTAGAGGAAGCCTGCAGAGTGCCAGTGACCTCCAATCATAAATGTTTCTCCCTGGAACCCCCCCTGCCATCAGAGCCTCAGGCGGGCAGGAGTCTCCCCCCACCCAGCCAGGGCTCCTGCCCCCAGGACTGACCTTCTTGTTGAGGGCAGAGGGGTAGGACCTCACGGTGAAGTAGGACTCGGTGTTGTTCTGCTCAATGTACTGCAGGTTGTCCCCATCGTTGTACATGATGAGACGAGTGGAGTCATTGAAGAGAACCCCAACGCTGTTGTCACAGAGCTGGTAACCTGCCCAGAAGGAACCCCATGAGGCCTCCAATCTCAGGGGACCACCCGCAGTGGGAAGTACCAAGGCAGATGGTTTATCACCCAGGGATTCCCTAACAGCCACCCCACCAAGTCCCTCCCCTTTGAGGAGGTCTGGGTGGCACTTTTCCACCTCTAGATTGGTCACCCCCTTATTGCATCAGCTGCTGCAGAAACAGCCTCTGCTGACACCATGAGTTCCTGTGCAGGCTGGGGAGAACCTGGTCACCTCATGCACATTGTCCACCTTAGAGTGGCCAGGGCTGGCGGTCAGTGACCACACTCTAGGGTATTTGGTATGATTCCTGGCAGTGGTCTTGGACACACACGCTGGAATATGGTAATTAAAAACCCAGACCTAGGAAATGCCCCAATCCAGGCTTCTCCCAGCCCCCTCAGACACCAGGAAAGCCTGAAGCATTGCCACCCATAGTATTTACCGAGTCCATATTTATCTGAGTAGTCCACCCATTTGCTAACCCAGAAGATGGGAATGCAGGCTGGGTCCTCAGCTTCTTCTGCAAGAAGAAAGCAGCTTGTTAGGAGACATTTCCCACAGCCTGTGCACCGCACAAGGCCCATGGGCTGCCCCAGGCTCACCTTGCCTCACTGCTACTCTCTCAGAGGGCTTGGCTGCATTGACTGCAGTCAGCTGCTGCAACATATCAGCCAAGTGGCAACTGACAGCATCTCCCACCTCCCGCAGCCCTGCTGCTTCCTCCTTGTCTGCCAAGGGCTCCTGTGCAGGGCTGTCCAGTCCTGGGCAGAGAGAGAAGAGAGTGAGGTGTGACCAGGGAGAGGTTTCCAAAGGCACCAGACTTACAGCCTACCCTAGGTGTAGACAATACCTTAAACACAGAACAGATCATGTTGGAAGGGACCATGGTGGGGCATGTGGTCCCACTTCCCTGCTCCAGTAGGGTAATTCCAGAGCACAGGAAGTGTCCAGAGGATTCTGGAATATCTACAGTGAGGGAGACTCCACACACCCTCACCAGCAATCTGTTCAGTGCTCGGGCACTGCACAGGAAGGAAGGTCTTCCTCATGTTCTGGTGGAACTTCCTGGGCATCAGTTTGAGCCCATTAGAGCTGAAGCAAATGCAGTGCTTCATCCCAGACAGAGCAAGAAGAGCCTCCTCACCCACAAACGCTCTGAGCCTCCATGAGGACCAGGAAATGATGTGAGGGAGGCGCACTGAAGGTTGTGGATGCTACTGGAGTCCGGGCAGGCTCTGTCCAGCCCTGTAGCCCAGCCTCACCTGGGCACCCACACCTACCTTTATTGAGTGCAGTCAGAGGCTTCCTCCCGCTGAGCTCCATCATGCTGGGGGCCAGGGAGAAGCGGGGGGCGATGGTGAGGCAGCTGGTGGGCAGGCGGCCGGGCAGGTACCCCGAGGTGAAGAACTCGTCGTTCAGCAGCTCATCAATGGTGGGGCGGGCGGCAGGGTCGGACCTCAGCATCTTCTGAATGAGGTTTGCAGCCACAGGATTGATGTGCTGAGAGACAGGTGGAGTTTAGAGACGGGTCAGGGGACAGTGTGCTCTAGTGACAAATGAACAGGGTTAACAGCCCAGGGAAGCTACGCTTGCAGCAGAGCTCCAGTGCTGCATCAGGCGAGAAGGACACAAGCCCAGGGAAGCAGAATTGGGCAGCACAGAGAACTGGCTCCTAAAGGCACCCAAAGCCTGAGGTCAATCGACTTGAGCAACACCAACTCATCAGCAGTGGGATCAGCTGGGGACCTGGCCCAGACCTCATGGACTTGCCCATGTCCATTCACCCCCACATGCCAACAGCCCAGCTCAGATTTTTGCTGGATCGGGGGACAGGGAGCTGCTGGTTCCCCACGAGGTTCACACCCCCTCTCCCAGCACTGACAGCCTCCGCCCTGCTGTGTGAGAGCCCACAGAGTGCCAGACACAGAGGCTGCAGCAGGAGGCTGACCAAGCACCACTGTGAGCCAAACAGTTCCTCCATGGGAAGCAACATACCTTGGGAATGGTGTACTCGTTCTTCTTGATCCGGATGTACGTGTCCTTTAGACAAGAAGTCTCAAAAGGCGGTTTCCCCACCAGCAGAGTGTACCTGGGCATTCCCAGACAAAAAGGTGTCAGTTTTGCAGAAGAGACTTGGATTGTGCATAGAAGTGACCGTATCCTAAGCACACCCAAGGACTTTCCTGGCAGAGAGGACACACTTAGCATTAGACACAATGACAGCTACATGTACTGTGCCTGGATCCTGTCCCCTGGAAAGGGAAGTGGGGATCTAGCACCCTGCAGGGAAAGTTTCAGTTAGGGAAGGTCAGGAGCTGCCTGGCAGCAGGACTCAGCTCTGTGGTGACAGTGACCTGGAGCTTTGGATCACACTGAAGCTCAGAGGGGTCAAGGAGACCAGAACCACAGGGATTGCCTGTCCCCACAGCCTTTGAAAGGCAGTTTGACTCACATGATGCAGCCAATGGACCAGATGTCCACCTCAAAGCTGTGTCCCTTCTTGCCCAGCACCTCTGGGGCGATGTAGTTGGGTGTCCCACACAGGGTCTTCTTGCGCTCCCCGTCGTACTCCACCTTGGTGGCCAGGCCAAAGTCACCTGGAGGGACAGGGAGACGGGACATGGCCAAGATGTCCTGGCTGGCTGGTGCCTGGCTGAGGTTCCTGCCACTTACCGATCTTCACCTCCATGTCGTCGCTGAGGAAGAGGTTGCCCAGCTTGAGGTCGCGGTGGATGACGCGGTGGCTGTGCAGGTACTGGCAGCCCAGGATGGTCTGGCGCAGGTAGTACCGCACCTCGGGCTCGCTCAGCGCCTTCCGCCGCTTGTGCAGCTCCAGCAGCGACTGTGGAGGACGGTCGGTCAGTACCGGGGCGGGGGTTGCGGGACGGGGACAACATCAGTACGGCAGGACGCGGGGAAGGGGACAGTCAGTACCCGGGGGACACCGCCACCCGCCCCCGGCCCCTCACCCTGCGGCGACAGAGCTCCATCACAACGTAGACAAAGTCGTCGTCCTCGAAGAAGCCCTGGAAGCCGACGACGTGGCGGTGGGAGAGGCTGCGGTGGATGGCGATCTCCATGGACATCTTCTCCTTCTGGTGTGGCTTCACCAGCAGCGACTTGGGCACCACCTTCCCCGCGAACACCTCCCGGCTCTCGGCCTCGGCCAGCTCATAGCACCGCGCGAAGCCGCCCTTGCCCAGGAACCGCCCGCGCACGAAGCTGCGCCGGGTGCGCGGGTCCACC
>VXBB01009996.1:0-36716 GCA_013399915.1 Illadopsis cleaveri | reverse complement strand
TTTCGTGGCTGTTTTTTATATCCCTATATAAATATATATAAAATCATGCCCTTGTAAATAATTTGTGAAGTATATAGCAGCACACTGTCCTCTTGTGATGCCAAGTTATATTGGAGATCATATAGGAGTGTGTAACTCAAAATGAAATACGTCTGAGTAATTCAGGAGAAAACTAAGAATAATCTCCCATGAAATCCCTTCACTAAAACAGTACATTTATTCAAAGTAACATGTATTCAGCTGAAGTAAAGTATTAATTCCAGAGGGTAAGAGCATTTTGTGGGACCCTACTTGACTAAAGGGGTTCTGTGGTAGGAGAGCTCGTGAAAGAAACAGCTACAACATGTGAAGGATCTTTAGCTACTGTAGAGCTCTGTAGATTCTATTCCTATCCTTGGATGGCAAAAAAAAAAAATTAAAAAATCCCTGGAGACAGAGCAAGGAATGGTTTAAAAGTTATCAGACAGTAAAGCCAGTTTGCTGCAGTTCTGAGGGACCCAGGGATTCCATGAGATATAGAAATTCCTAGTTCTGGTCAGAAAACATCTCCTACAGGTAAAGCAACACCACCACTGCCTGTGGCAACAGTGGGATGGATTCAGCAGGGCAGCTGCAGGGAATGGCCACTACAGGCACCAGAGGCAGCTCAGAGCAGCAGAGCAGCTGATGCACCTAAAAATACCCTGACAATCTGAGACTGAACAGTAACAGGAGACTGGGGACATTTATAACTATCTTTAGACACAGAATCTTGGGCTATAGACTCGAATTTTAACTGGATGAGATTTCAAGCAACTGAAACAGCTGAAATGTCATATGAATCTTGATTACTGGAATGAAACACGAAGCAACCAAGTTCACCTCCTCTAAAACTAAGGACAGCAATGGTTCCAAGTCCAGCCCTTCTAAGCTTGCCCCAATTTTAGAATGCAAACAGACATTCATAACCAAAACCTGCCAGCAAAAATGTCAACCATGCCCAGAATGTGGTAAATCCCCCAAAATCACCTTAGGACAGAAGAGTGGTGGGAGAGAAAACCTGAAAACCAAGCTTTTGGCTTAAAAATATATGAAGTATTCCACTGGAGATTAAGGTAAAGCTAGTACCAACAGTCACACTTACAGAAAAGTCTGGTTAAAAAATGAATTCTGTAGAATGTTTCTACTAATCTCATCACAAGATCATTCTGTGAGCACAGTCAGCAGAGCTGTGGCTGCTGTGGTAGACAAGCAGCAAGTTGGCCCAGACAGCACAACACAAACTGTGACAGGCACAGTGACACAGGAGTGATAACCACAGCCCAAACTCTGCAAACCTCCCAGGCTGATGTGCCACAAGGCCAGGCTGAACATACCATGTTTGCTGGAGTTTTGATCTAAGGATGTGTTCATAGAAATGCTGTCGACTGTAGTCCATTTCCTCAGCCGAGATTGTGGCTCTTTAATACTGCTCATATCCAGGTTTACATTCAAGTTTGAGTTCATTCCTGAAAGCACACACAGCTTATGAGACACAGACCAAACTTCCCCTTCTGCTCATCACCACTGCTGTCCCAGAAAGCACTGAAGAGCACATTACCATGGTTATGTCATGCTTCCAAGTCTCTGGTTCTGAGGAACATTCTAGCACTTAAAACAGGGAATTCTCTGCACACAGAAGCTAAGCTGAGCAATGCAAAGCACTCCCAAGTTCTCAGCTCATGTCCTCATGCAAAAATGTCAGTGGAAGAAGACATTAGGAAGTTAAGAGAAACTAAAATGGAAATACCTAAAATATGGGGCAAACAGAACTAGTCTTGACCTGCTGTAGCTGTGGTCTGTACTTCCAGATGTTTCTCTGCCAGAGAATCAAGACAAAGCCAACCCAAATCAACTCAAATACCTGTGAGAACCACCTCCTCTGGGTTTGGACAATGTGCCCACATTTTTGACCTTGCTCCTAAGTGGACATTCACAGCCATAAGGAAACTGGTTTATCTTTTGAGGGGTTTTTGTTTGTTTTTCTTAAAGGCATGAGCAAGAGTTGGTGCCAGAAAAGCCTCCCCTTTAAAAACCTCACAAAAAGTGCTTGGAACAGGATGGAGTTTTAAGAAATGTAACAACTACCAATAGCTCAAGCAGAAAAAAAGGGAAAGTCCAACTGATCCTGTTTCTGACACCTCCCTCTGGCATTTTGCTGTTGTCAGAGCGGTAACTCGGCACCACAGTAACCTTCCTTCTACCTTTGGGGAAGCTGCAGAGACCAAACCTCTGAGAGAAGGGTTAGAAAGACCCCAGGCTGGCAGAAGGGCACATCTGTGACCAGGCCACTGCCAGCCCCCAGCAGGCACAGCTCTGTCACAGCTCTGTATAGGAGATGTGTGGGCTGAGTGATGGATACCAGTCCCTGGACATAATCCATTATTTAAACACTCTACCCAGAAGTAATTTTTCAGACCCCAATGTGGAAGACTTTATATTAGTTGTATCAGTTATACTATTAGTTATAGTATACTCAATATTAGTTATTAGTTATATCAGTTATAATCATTATTTGCCAGATAAAGGTGGCTTTTATTAATAGAAATACTTAATTCTGTGATGAATTGGGATGTGACTGCAGAACTGGTCAGGGAGAGAAAAGGATGCTCTGGCCCCCAGTCTCTACTTTGGGTGAGTATCTAGTGAATGCTGACAAATTCCTTCCCCAGAATGCAAACAGGACCTCCTTGCTTTACTTGCTGGGTCTCCTGACACTGTTATGAGAACACAGAGAAAACAACAAACCTCCAGGATTTTCCAGGAGACAGGTGGGCAAAGTGAGCTCCCTCTCACACGACTACACCACCACACTGTGCAGTGACACCAGTTTTCCTCTGGACTCAATTCTTCACTACAGGTGGAAGAAATTCCAGCAACATGTTTTTCCTACCCTTAAGCCTTTATGTGAGGGCTGAGTGTGGCTCTGTGTGCTTGCATCACTGAACAGAGGGACCCCAAACAATTCCTGTGTATCCTGTGGCAGATCCTGAGGGATCTCAAAACAGCCTTACACACACTGCAGGCTCCAGATGTGGCCATGATTCCTGTGAGAAAGCAGCTGTGGAGCAGTATACAACAATTCCAGCTCAAGAATGAAACACAAAGGAGCCTGATCTGGGCAGGATGCAATCCCTCAGCACAGAGTTTGGGAAGAAAGTGAAATATGCCTTTCCTTAGAATTAACATAATGTCTCCAACAGTTAAAAAACTTCCTTTGTATGCCTTGCCCTTTGAATGAAAGCAGAACTGGACATTGATGCCAATCATCACCAGCAGCTCTGAAGCAGCAGCCTGGACTTGAGGCTGGCCACAAGCCACCCCCAGTGTGGCACTGTCCCTGCCACTCTGCAAGCACAGGGACCTCAGCTGCACGTCCAGGAAACAAATTTCTCTGCAGAGGCCAATGAGAATGCAATTTCAGCCCAACAGAAATGACCCAATTAGAATAAAAGGGAAGAAAAGCAAAAATGAAGGGGAGGAAAGAAATGGGGGTAAGGAACAGAGGTAAATGGTAAACAGTTGTAGTAAGGTAGCATTAAAAAGGGACCTAAAGTAAGAAGAAAATATACAAGCCTGGAATTTCTGAAGTAGAAATTGGACAGAAGCCTGAAAATGTAGGAGAAAGAAACAGGAGATGTTTGTATTTATAAATGTTCAGACATTTTGCCTAATGAGACAACAATTCTTCAAAAATGCAAAGCCAAAAGCTTTCCTTCCTGGACAAAACCACTAACAGGCAAAGTGACAGTTTGTTCTACCTTTGCAATTCTAGAGCCATTGAAAGCAGTTTTGAAATCCCAAGAAATGTGTCTACATCAATGGATTCTTTGCATGAATTCTACTTCTTAAAGTCCTTTAGTTCTAGGAATCAGGACTTTGTATCGCCCTGAGGATCCAGGGGACAAAAGGAGCACTTAAAGGAGCCTGTCATTCCTCAGGACTGTAAAGTATTCTGCACTGAGACAAGGACACTCACTGGGAAGGAGTGTACTTGGGGAAAAGTTATTTGGTGAACAAGGGTAACCCCACACAGAGTTACTACCTCCACCAAAACGGGAAGTACTGACAGGGGTACAGTCATTTCCCAGGAGGAGGCAAGGGGAAAAGCAGGGCTGTGTGTCACACAAACACTGGCTGACTGCAGGGCACCCACCTATGGGGAAGCTGCTGAATGCATTGATTGGTGACGGCCCTTTCTGCAGCTCAGGAGTAGCGTGGGGGATGACATTCTCAAGGAAGGATTTCATGGAGGGCTGATGGAGTGACTGCTGTTGAGAGGGTGGAGTTTGCTGCTTCATTAACAGGTTTGGATCAAGCTGACGGGACTGTTGCATCATCTGTTGCTGCATACTAAGAGATCGACCCTTAAAACAAACAGAGCAGTTACAACATCAATGAGCAAAAGCTTTTGCATGTTTTGAGAAAGAGAATGAAATGCACCTTTGTACCCTGTACATCCCGCACAGCCAAACCCCAGCACTCAGTCCCTCCTTCAAAGCCTGCCAAATTCCCTGCACACTTCAGTAGGAGTCACAGCAAGAAATGCAGCTCAGGAAGAAAAGCAGCTCTCAGGAGAGTTTGGGAAGAGGAAATGAAGAAGTTTCTCTACCTGCTGCTCCTGCTGCTGCCGACCCCCAGAAGGCACACTCCTCTGAGGCTGCGCCTTCTGCTGCTGAGCCAACAGCCGCTGCAAGACAGGGGTCAGGGGTTTAGGAACAGCACAGTGACACCAAACACTCACCCCTTCACACTCCACAGCCAGCAACCAGCTTGGCTAGCTTACCTGTAACTGGGAGATCTGAGAAAGCTGGTTTAACTGGGACAGTTGATTCAACATGGCTACCTGTTGTGGGCCAAAAAGTGGGCTCAGGCCACCGCTGTTTGGTGCATACTTCAGTAATGATACTGGAACCTGCAACACACACCAGGGCCAAAGGTGACAGATTTACTTAGTCCAGAATATGTAGAATGCTATAACCTCTGGTCAACAGAAGCCTGGTTTCATCAAGCCAAATGTGTTCCCAAACACTTTCAGAATAAATATCACCAACACCAACAAACAAGGAACAATTTTCTGAAGCAGCATTTAGATAGTTTATACAGAGTGTTTTCTGTATCACTTACCTGAGGGGATAGTAATGGAGGAGGCACTTGAGCACGTGGATTAGGCTGAGATGAATTAAGAGGTTGTGCTGGAGGCTGCTGCATGCTCCTGGGCTGTGCTGCTATATTCCCAACACCAAACACACTGGGATTGCCATTCTGGGGAAAGGATGGGCAGTCAGTGACAATAAATCTCCTTTGCTGCTTCTCCCACCCCACACATTTCAATTACAAGTTAAACAGGTATCAATCACACAAGCAGCTACAACGTTATATCAAAAGGCATTAAATGCTGTCAAGTAACATGCTAAGGATATGCACACAGCCTTACCTGTCTAACAGAATTCAAGCTTTGCATACCCAGCCCTGCTAGGGAGCCCAGGGCTTGGTTAGGTAGTGCATTATTTGAAGGGGGAAGCTTCATGTTTTGATTGGACATAAACTGCATGTTTTGGGACTCGTCTGCTACAATGCCATCCTGATGGGACACACAAACCGAGGCGCAACAACCAGCCAGCAAGCAAGCAGAAGGGAGAAACCATTGCAGGAGCAGAAGGGAAGAGTCACAGGACAGTCCAGCACCAGCAGGAAATAGGCAGAAAACAAAAGAGATCAGGTTAGTCATTGGCACCGCCAAGGGCTACAGAAAGTGCTTAGTACTATGTATCAGTGAGTTAAAAAGAACAGATCTATGGTCTGGATTAACCAGCCCTCAGCCCCCCTGCACCACTGCAGGGAGCTCAGGAGCGCAAAGGTCACTGCAGAGCTCAGGAGCTCAGCAGTGCCCAGTGGGACACCCACTGACCTTATCGAAGTAAGGACTGCGATCCATGGAAGACTCTTTGGGAATTTGGGGACGAGCACCGGGGCCCTTTCCAACCACACGATTGTAATCTCCCACGCCCAGGCCGTGCTTGTCCATGTCCATCCTCTTGTCCTGCAGTAACCCTGGGGGCACAGAGGGGCGGCTGAGCACCCCCAGCCCCTCAGACACACCAACACCTGCCCTGCCTGAAGGAGTTGACCTGACACTGCCCTCGGGCAGGATACTCACAAAACAAACACCACTTTAGCTTGGGACTCACTGAAAAGGGAAAGGAAACCCCATGTACCAATGGCTACAGACAACTGAGACATGGAATCAGCACCAACAGATTTTGAAAGGCTTCGCACAAATATTACTCTCAGCTTTCTCTTAAAACCAAGAATGCATAATTGTTGAAACTTGCAATAATTTAAATATCAGCCTTGCCATTAATGCTGAAATCTAAAACTCAGACAACAATTCCTTTACCCAAAAGACTATGAGCCCCAAAGTGAAAATACCCAATTTTGAAGTGGAATAAGGAGAAAGTAACTACACTAAAACTACAGTGCTGCAATTAGTTAAATGTTCTATCATCATAGTATAGTGTTATTAATGTATTAAGAATTATACTATCTTTTATTTGCTAAAAAACAGAAAATGGAATCAAATAAACTTTAACTGCTCTCAAGTCATTTTAAACTCAGGTTTAAACGTTTCCAAAATTATCATTCAGTATTAATTTAGTTCCTAGAACTGAACACTTGTTTCCAAGAATGAACCCAATGAGCCAGTGCGGGATTTGGTATGTTTCTGTTTATACTCAGTGTAGGTGCCTGGAGGGCAATCAAGATATTTATATTACAAGAAACAAACCCACCACGCCCTGAAAACATTCTCTCATCATGCTGTCAGTTTAACATATATAAATATGAATAAGCTTAGTTTGATACATGGCCAATATTCCTATAGCAACCAGGTGATTCTGCGTGCAGCATTACTCACACACACAAATACTTCATTCTACAAGGACATTCCTTTTCTTTAGGGACATATACACTTAACTAGATATAGCAACATATACACTACGTATCATTTTAAAAATGTAATTTACAGAAGGATATAGGTGAAAGAGAGTAGGAAGGAAAAGCAATAAAGCCCAGCTCAGTTCTACTGTTCTTACCTCCAGACATGTCCATCTTATTGCTCTGTATGGTTTCTTCTGGTGATTCTCTCTGGAGTAATAAAATAAATCATGATTATTTAATAATATTTTTAAGATAAAACAAAGAGATTCCTGCACACTATTACAATTCAAAACTGCAAGAAAGAAAAATCAAGACAGTCAGATGCTATTTAAAAGCATTTTCTCCCTTCAGTTGCTATCCAGTCAAGAACAGGTTCCCTCACCAGAACTCCTATGTAAATGTAGTAAAGCATCAGGCCATGGGATGAATACCTGGGTAGTGGTTACAAAACCACTTTTCATCAATAAAGAGGTTTTTTTGTAATGAGAATGCACAGAAAAGGGATGGGTGACAAGGGAGACAAACACCAGTAAAAAGAAAAGCACAACGAAAATGAACACTTGGCAATTGAGCATTTCAATGTCTATGCATTATAACAAGCCCTGTGGAAAGGCAGCAAAGCCAGACAAGAGACAAATACTTACTGAAAAACTGAGATTTGTGAATTGCTTAATGAATGGACTGATCCATGTTTCATCTTGCTTATTTCCACCTTTCATTGTTCCCTTAAAAACAGAAAGGAATTCCTGTGATACTCAGATCCTCCTTTAATTACATCACAAAGCGTTAAGAATGAAAATTAAAGTGTACTGTGTAAGAGCAGTAATCCCTTCTGACTTAGCTTTCAGAAATGACAGCACGCCTTGCCCCGAGCTGCCCCTCACCTTTGTGGGCATTTTTTTCATGTAGGGTGGCCAGTTTAACGATGGGTTAGCTTCTTGTGAGGAACTGCTGTTCCACATTCCAATCTCGACATCCTCCTCTTCCTCCCAGCTGGTCTGACGACTGCCAGTCAATGGCATATCATCTCCACACCAACTTTCTTGCATAGATTTAGGCCCTGGAGGTGAAAACAACCCAGCAGTGAACATTTCAGCAGCAGCTTCACCAAACAGCTCGATGCCTACTGCAAGGCAAAAAACCCCTGAAAGACACAAAGCTTCCACCTTCCCAAGCACACTGAGAGCACTCACCAGGTTTATTTGGAGGCTGCTGCCCAAGAGAAGTGTTTCCCCAGCCAGAGGTGCCTCCTGCATCGCTGACAGGCTCTCCCCAGCTCGTACCAGTGTCCATGGGCTTACCCCACGCCGAGGTCCCGTTATCTACAGTGGTGGCTGGAGCAGAAGGCTCTCCCCAACCTTTGCAAAGCAGGGGGAGTTATTGGCATCGTTTTGAACATTTAAAGCTACCTAAAGTGACTCAAGTGTTTTGCCTTTTCTATATCCTTAACATACAGTAAGAAGCACACGAATATATATTTCCATTTTGTGTGAGGGTCACTGTTACAACTGCAAGCTGTTCCATCAATAAAAGTAATCACAAAAATATAAATTTTGTATTTACAGAATTGCATTCTGAGAATACAAATTTCTAAGATATTAAGCTAAGAGCTGCTGTTACATGTAAGTGACCCCATCTGGCACTTGAAAAAGAGACACAGCACAAAAAACTTCCTATATCCCATTAAGTTCCTCTCCAAAATTGTTATTCACTGCTCATGAAGCTACAAGACCAGAAAATCTGATACCAAATCCTTATAAACCCATCACCCTTCATTCTGTCCTGCAGAAGCTCAACATGTTTCCTTTTTTTGAAGGCTCATTGACAAAATTAAATTTTAGCTGGTTTAGAATAATTTAGGAAAACATTTCAATCCTCAGACACTATTTTAAGTGTTTTCTCTGTGTTCCCACTCCCCAGAACTCAAGCAGAGCTGTTTAGCCCTTATTACTGCAGTTATTTAAAACTAGAGCAGATCTCTCAATCCGCAAAAAAAATCAGTGCTCTGTGACAATGGTGCTCATTTCTTTAATAAACAGAAACTGCACTTCATTGCCACTTTGCCCTTTCCACTTTGAAATTAAAATATCATTCTAAGAAGCAAGGCTAAAAAAGTGCTTTATAATGAACAGAAAACACAAATTTGGGGAAAAGCCAGGCTTACCAGAACCCGAGCTGCTCTCCTTGCTAGACATGGCACTTGAAGACAGTAGCTGCGGATGTACCTGTGCTTGCTGGTCTGAACTGCTGCTACTGTTAGGGACATTTTTATTCCACATATTCACATTTTTGTAGTTGTACTTGCTTGGATCACCCCAAGCAGAAGTTCCATCATCAATCTCCATCTTGCGGCGTATGGATTCGGGGGATGGCTCCTCCCAGCCCGTGGGCTCTTCCTCCTTTGCCGGGGCTGGCATTGGCCCCCCCAGCCAGCCCGACCCCGGGGGTTTGTTCGTGGCAGACGGGGCTCCCCAAGAGCCAACATCTTGTTTGTTCCACTCAGGAGAGTTGACTGGCTTTGACGAGTCCCCCCAGACTTGAGGCTGATTGGATTTTGGAGGGTCTCCCCAGCCCTGGCTCTGATTGGACTTTGCAGGCTCATCCCATCCTGAAGAGTTGTTTGGGGTTGCATTATTGCCTCCCCAAGTAACAGAATTTGATTTACCTGGCTCATTCCAACCAGACACCGACCTGTCGCTGCTGCTGCCTCCGGAACTGGATTTCTTTGCCTCACCCCAGTGGTTACTTCTAGAGTTTTCACCCCAGCTATCACCAGCAGACACTGCCCAACCCTGGCTGGCCTTCTGTCCATCTCCCCATCCCTGCTTCATCTTCGGTGTGTCATTCCAGGATGACTTCTCCTCTTTGCCACTTCCCCATGATTGATTGCTCTTGACCATTACTGTAGCAGCAGAATCTTCTTCCCACCCCCCTTGGCTGTTTGACCCTTTGGAGTCTCCCCACCTTGTAGCAGACTTTGGATCTCCCCACCCCGATACAGATGAGGTATCGTTATTATTAGGGCTAGGTCTATCCACACACCCCCCTGAGCTGGAAGTCTGTGTCACAGAGCCCCCCCAGGCCTCTGTCCCATTGTCAGTTTTTCTTTCACCCCTCGGTGATGTTTCGGTATCCCAGGCAGTGTTCTGTTTGATTGGAGTCTGTCCCCAACCAGAGTTGGAAAGGACACGTGGATCTAAGTCAGTTCTGTTCACTATGCTTTGGAGTAACGTGTGCTGGTCAACCTTCCTCCTCTCTCGGTTCTGGCCTTCCGTGGCTGCTCTGTCCTCGTGGCACCCGGCGCTCTCTGAGCTCCCCTCGCTGTCCCCTGTACCTGTTTTGGCCCATGTGCTGTTCTGCTCAACCAGCTGGGAGGCAGCAGAACTCTGGCTGTTGAGATCCTCCTCCTCAGTAGACTTCCATCCGTTTGTAAACTTCCTGCTGTTTCCATTCATACCTTCATTGGAATGCTGATTGCCGGGCAGTTTGCTCCATTCCCCGTTGGAAATGTTGGTGCCAGCGTTCTGTGCGGGGCTGCCCCATCCTCTCCTGCTCCCCCCGGCACTCGCACCGTTCCCGTTTCCCCACGGCATGTTCTGGGAGCTGACTGGCCCTGCCTCCCACACCCCTCCTCCTTTATTCCCGTTGATTTGAAAGTTAGTGCTGCCAGGCCCGCTGCCGCCCGGCTGCATTAGAGTTGCATTCACAGTGTCACCATTAGCTTGGCTGTTTGGGCCTGGACATTTGTCTCCAGAGTAACTAGAACCATAGGCACCCCAGGTAGTACCATAAGAGCCGCCAGTTTTGGCCTCACCGTTGCTCAGGTGAGAGATGGAAGTGCCGTTTGCCACTGGAGAGGCCTGAATCTGAGAATGATTCATTGTGCTCACGCGCCAGGCCCCGGGCCCTGCAGTGTTGGGCAGTTCGTTCATCTGCACCGAACCAGCAGAGTTTGGTAAACTAGAGGTCATAAAGTTAGTAGTGTTATTTGGTCCATTCATTTCAGTGTTAAGGTTTTGAGGTTGCCCACTGAATGAAACATTCCTTGTACCATTTACTTCAGAATCACAACTTTCCTGAAGGCTTCCCCAGGAACTGTGGGCTGAGGCACCCACTTTCGAGTTAATACTCTGGCTGTTGGCCACCTGACCTATGGTACTGCACTGAATGCTTGTGCCAGGACTCCCACTCCCCACAGACCCTTTCAGGGCATGTCCACTGTTCTCCAACACAGACCAGGCACCATGGTTGCCATTTGAATTCAAAGTGCTTGGATTTAACCCTCCATTTGATGAAGAGCTTATGGTGCCCCAAGCATTCATTCTATTGTTGCTACTTTCAGATTTGCTGTCAGGAGCATCCACAGAAACTTGACATGTGCTTATTATGGACCCGTGGGACAACCCCCACGGCCCACTAATACTTCCATTGCCCACATTATTGCTGTTGCTACCAACCACAAACTTATTCTGAGACCCATGTCCGAGGCCATTGCGAATGCCATCGCCCTCTCCGCCCGCGCTCCCTGAAGCCATGATAACGAGGTTCCGCTCCGACCCGGAGCTGGAGGCAGAGTCAGTGTCCATACATTCTGAAGTCAGCTCAGGGTCACTGCCAGTGATTGATGGCCATGCTTCTTTGTCAGAGCCGTCTACGATAACTTTATCCCAGTTTGTGCTGGAGTCGCTGTTTGAAGAGACTGGTCCCCAGTGAGAATTTTCATAATGGGATCCTAGACCACTGTGGTTCAGATCTAAAATGAAGAAGGAAAGCCCAAGAGCATTATGATGAGTTTAGATTATTACTTCATTAAGCAGAAGAGGGGAAAAAAAAAAAAACGTATAAAGGTATTAAGCCAGGAATTATTTTGCTTATTATTTTGCTTCTGTTAAAACCACAGTCATGGAAAATGTCAGAGAAAGCTCCAATACAGCTGCCCAAAGGCTGTCACACACAGCCCAGAACACCTCCCAGCATGCAGAGCTTCTCTCACAAAAACCTCAGAAAACTTTAGATTCCTAAAGGTCTTTTTCTTCCAGAGAAACATTTTTTAAAGAATACTCTGTATCACCATATACAAAGTATTTTCTAAAACACATATACATATTAAAACCCACAGTACTAAACAAACCCAAAACCACACTGAAAGGCAGAAATTCCAAGAGGACATGGCCCTGGCCCAGCAGCACCAACTGCTGTGTGACAGCAGCCACAGAACACACACCTTCCCACCCCTCTTACAGACACTGTATAAGAGTCTTCAGTGCAAGTTATTCAAGATCTTTTCTTTCATACATCAACATCTTGGCACAAAAAGCACAAGACCCATCTGAAGTTCAGCTTTCAGAATGCACTGACGCACAAGTCTATTTTTAATTAATTTTTAATCAATATCAACATTACTCATCCTACAGTGAAATAGAATTGAGTCCAAGACCCTGGCTCCCAGAGCTGGAGCAGCACAGGGATCACCCACTGCTCCTCAGCACCTGGCACTCAGCTGAGCATCACCTGGTAACTCAATGCGAGAAACAAGGATGGTGGCTCAGCAATTTGGAACAGGAGGAGGAGTGGGAAAGGCCCATGGCAGGCAGGCAGAGCACTGTGACAGTGTCTGGCAGCTCCACAGTCCTGGAGAGCCACCACCATCCTTGGGAGAATGGGATTCAGCTGAGCATACCCCAGAACCTGCCGATTTGTGTGGCAGTACAAGAACACTGTCATGTCTGAGCAACTGTCCAACAAACTTCAAGGTTTCAACTCTCACCCTGGTATTCTAAAAAAGGACATTTAACCTGCGCTAAAGGGACTGATCAAAGAGCTGTGTGCACTCTTGGGAGAGAGAGAACCAATGGCACAGGACAAGATCCTGATCACACCAACATCATCCCAGTAAAAGCATCCTTTTTAAAAGCAACACAAAAGCACACAGATGGCAAACAGCCTGAATTCAGCACAAAGATACAGGTTAGGACTACAAGTCAGAGGGAAAAGGTAAAACAAACTCTAATTTGCACAGCAGCAGAATACATAAAGAAAGCTTGTATTTACTGAAATTCTGTTACCCTAATTGAGCTGCGACGTAGTTTGTGCAGAGCCAATTCACCAACAGCACACAGTGATTAATTTCAACTCAGCTGATTTTCTCCCATTATACACAAAACTACTTAGACCAACAGTCTTTCTCCTGGACAGAAATTTGTTAGTGATGTCTAGTATGAGCCACTGCTCTGGAACATTCCTACCCGAACCTCCACAACTGAACTTCAGAGAGCAAGGATACAAACACTGAACAAGCAGATATTAGCTCTGACTTTTTGTATCTGGCAGAGACCACAAAACACCCTCAAAATTGAAAAATGACATGTGGCAACACACTGCATTTGGTGCACAGCACAAGGAGCCAGAACAGCCTACTCTTGCTTTTCTTCCCAAAACTATTTAAAGTTGCAACTGAACTTTTGCTACTTAAATCCTTGACAAAAAAGCATTTATACAAACTTGAGTGTCTTAAAATTCTGTCATCTGCTACAATTGCTTTCAGGAATTTTTAATTTAATGCTTTCCAGCTATGAGCTATCCTGCAGAAAACATTTGCAAAAGACTGTATGTATTTAAAAAAGCAGTTTGTCATCACATGGGCTAAAATAAACAGGATTGAGAAGTGTAAATTAAGAAATACCTGAATCTTGCACCCTCTGCCTCCTTTTCCTGCTCCAGCACACCTGGCACCCCCAGACTGTCAATACCATACCTTGCACTGCACCTTTGGGCCTTATGAACAAATGCATTTTAGTAAATACAGTCCTGACCTTTTAGCAAACAATCACAAGATGTGATTTCCTCCACAGTGTGACATTTCTCTGATAGGAAGCACAAGCTTGCACAGATTATTCAATACCATAAAGAGGCAAGTCAGCATGGAAGCATAAATGTAAAAAAAAACCCCAGTATTTCAATGCTAAGGTGACAAAACCTCTAAGTATGAATTCTGACTTAATTAGAAAATTAAAAATGTTAAACCAAATTAGTATGCAATGGCACAGAGAAAGTATACTGCAATCACTCACACACCCATGCCAATGAAAAGCATAAGCCAATGAATAAAAATAATAATTTAAAAAATGAGACAAAATTGTGTGAAACATGTAACTACCACAAACACGTAGTGCAAAAGCAGGTGAGATGGAAGTAGCTAACCTGACTGGTTAGGGGAGTGGCTCACCAAGTCCCGAATGGGAGGCATGCCTACAAAAAAAAAGCAAGAAAATCACAGGAGTGTTACTTCAGCAAACGAGAGAACAGTCCCCAAAGCACTCACTGCTGTAAACCCAGTCTTTAGACCCCTTTTTCAGGACAGGTTTCTCTCAGAGCCAGCTCAGTCTCACTGGATGAGTGAGACTTTCTCTCTCAGTCTGCTCTGAATCACGTTCCCCACACAGGGAGCAGGGACATGACAACAAACTCAGCCTGGGGATGTGAGTACCAGCAATTCTGCTGCTTTTATGACACATTTCCATTATGACCCACTTGTTACACATCTGGCATTTAATGAGCCAATTTAACATGTCCTTAAAAGTTTGATTTATACCAAAAAGAGGAAGAATTTATAGTCAGTGAAACCAAAACCAGTTCATTTTGGACTGTACTGACTAAGAAGTTGAGTGGTCAGCCCTGAAACTTCAGCAAGTTCCTCTCCCCTCTCTGAACAGCACATTTGCCCCATCTCCAAATCAGTATTGTGCTGCCTGACTGAGCAAACAGCAACATCTGAGTGCGGCCCCATGCTGATTTAACCTAAGCACGTGCATAACAATCCATCGTTTGCCCTCTTTCACATCCTCCTCCTGCCCTGTGCCACACAGACACTGTACAGAATCAAACTTCATCTTTCAAACTCACAAATTTTACAGCTGGAGACCACAACTGTTACACTGAAGGCAACGTTCCCCAAATGAATCCAACCTTCATCACCACTAACTGCAAATCCCAACTGCTCCCCTCTTCCCTGACTCCTCCAACAGCTGAGAACCACCTCCAGGTTATAGGAGGGACCTTTTGTTCCCAAAGGCTCTGGCTGGGACATAACTTTGTGACTCTGCTGTGAGATGCACCAGGGTAAAGGCAGATGGGAGGAATCCAAACTGGAGCCCTGCCAGGAGCCTGGTGGTGCTCTCCTGTTCTGCTCTGGCCACAGTTGTAAGCAATTACTGCTGGAAATACTTCAGTTCGTTATATAAATTATTTCACCATGGAACAACCACTGGTTATTCCAAGGGGTTCCAGAGCAGAGGTGAGCAAACACCAGGGCAGTGATCAACCCTTCCCTTCATGTGAAGTTTGCACATGGGGCACATCAGTGAAGACAACTAAATTGGATATGAAAGTGTCCTGATAAAGAGCTACTTAGGGAGATTTCTTAAAATAACCATCTTGGCACTGGCCTGGATCTGTTCCAGAAGTACCACAAGACATGAGCTTTACTTCTGTGTCTTTACTAAAACAGTATGCCAAATGTCCTAAAAACAGCAGGAAAAAACCAGACCACAGTCCTATTCCTTCTTCATCTTGACTTCTAGACAAAGCACGTTGATTTTCCAAACAGGAGATAACTGTTCACACAAAACACAAGTAAAGTGATGGGGTTTAGACCACTGATATAATTTAAAAAATTCTCCAATACCAACAACTTAAAATCTTAGTGTGCCCAGGGCAATTAAAAACTTGAAATTCAGCACCATCTGCCTCCGTTACCTGGCTTTTACAAAGCACTGATCAAACCATTCCAACCACAGCTGGAACTGGGGAGAGATCCTTCCAGGAATTACACATAAACCCACAGCTATTCCCAATGCCAGCAATTCTGATTTCAACACTTGAAGCCACAGTTTTTCTTTTAGCCCTAAATCAGATCAATCTCAGTTGCCACTGATTTAACCCCAGTGTCCATGGATATCCTGTCAATGCAAGCAACCTACAGATCTGTCAAATTTAATGAGATTTTTTGATTCCAGTGGTAAAAAGGAGAGTACCTGGGGCTGCTGGTGGAGGCTGAAAGAGGAAGTAGGGAGAGTGAGTGAAACTGAGACAGGCAAATGACAAAAGAGTACTTCCTTTCAGATACAAAGGTGTCAGAAGACATTAGGTCCTGCTGGACGGGGCCTCCTCCACCTCACCAGCAACACGCCAGACCAGAGCTTGAAACCGGGACAGAAATCCAGCACAGGAAAATTATTTGCCTTTCCATTATTGTCCTGTCTATGTTTAGGAAAGAACATGACAACACATCCAAAGCAGCTGTTATTCCTGGTTATTCTAGGGAAAGAGACACATACAAGGCACCAAGAAAGGAGCCCTGAGTGCCCATCTCAGATGGCAGCTCTGAGCTTTCCTGGGACACACAGAATCCCAGGAGTAGAGCTCTGACAGGGACAAGGCTCTGACAGGAGCTACAGGACACATAGACATTTTCCTAAGGTGACAAAGAGATCTGGCCAACCCTTCTCTCTCTGAAGGATCCTGAACCTCGCTGGTTCCAGGCACACCATCCAAATAATCAGGGTATTATTCAGAGCACAGAACTGCCCCAGATACCAGAACAGCACTGGGACATGCTGGCAGTGCCCAGCCACAGGGTGTCCAGCCACACCAGCACAAAATCAAGGGAAACTGAGCAAACCTGGGAAAAATGCAGAACACAAATGGGAATCCAGCTAATTAAATACTGAGCTGGTATTCACGGAAAAAGTACACCAGAGAACAGTACACAAACCCTCTGGATACAACTGGGAGACTTACTAGGCTGTATAAGCAGTAATACTTCTTAAATTAGTTCGAATTTTTATTCAAATCACCACTCTTGTTTAAATCACCCTGCTACACAACTTGACCACTAGAGTATCCATGCTGCAGGAAAAGCTTCATTTTAATGAAAAGTAACCTTAAACATCACTACGGATAGGAACAACATCATACAGGTGAAGCAAAGAAAATAAGCTACTTAAAAATTACCTATTACAATGGTAAAAAGTTCTATTGATATGTTACAGAAATAATACTGGAAAGTATAATTTCCCAGAAATAATACTGGGAAACATTCTTCAAGGACTCATGAATAAACTTCTTCCAGTGCTTTGTTTACTTTCATTTTAAATCCTGCTTCTTCAAGATGCAGTAATCAGAACAGCTCAAAATTTAACTCAAACTTGAAATATCAAGGCTATTTGCAGCATTTTATTCTTTTTTTTTTTTTTTTTTTCTAAAGAGGCTGCGAGTCACATCCTTTGTAGTCTATAAAACACTAATTTTGAGAAACACTGGGAATTCAGTAAAGTCACAGAAGAAACCATTTGTGGGAAAAAGTTACATCATCACTGCCACGTGCACAGCAAAATATAAATACAAGTATAAAAATAAGAAAGTATTAAGCATTGGTATGCATTAATACCAAATCCCTTTGAAAAGCTAGATCCCTCACAGAAAGTTACTTTTTTCCAGACAAAAGTAAATTACATTAACGTCCTGTAAAAATTTAACTGACCTGCACGTTAGTGCAGTCACTGAACAGCACATCCTACACATGTAACAGGCAAGTTCAGTTGACTTAAAAGGCTATTTGAAGGTGCATAACAAGCCAAAATAACAAGAGATGAATGAACTTAAATAGCAGTAAAGGTAAAAGTGGATCCATTCTGTAATACAACCAAGCTTCAGGTGAAAAAACTGAGAAGAACTCTGACCTGACAAGAAAAGGTAATTCTGATATCCTGAACAAGTTGTACCCTGGCTGGATCTCCAGGCATGAAGTTAAAAATGAAAGCCAAGTCTCAAGGTGCTGCTCAGAACCACATAAAGGAATGTGCTGGAAGGAGCTTTGAAGACCACTCAGTTCCACTGCCACGGGCAGGGACACCTTCCACTGTCCCAGGCTGCTCCAAGCCCCCATGTCCAGCCTGGTCTTGGACACCTCCAGGGATCCAGGGGCAGCCACAGCTTCTCTGGGCACCCTGTGCCAGGGCCTGCCCACCCTCCCAGGGATGAATTCCTTCCCAATATCCCATCCAGCCCTGCGCTCTGGCAGTGGAAAGCCATTCCCTGTGTCCTATCACTCCATTCCTTGTAAACAGTCTTTCTCCATCCTTCCTGTAGGCTCTCATCAGGTACTGGAAGGCCAAAATTAGGTCACCCTGGGTGTCTTCTCCAGGTTGAACAATCCCAGCTCTCCCAGACTTTCCTCCCAGCAGAGCTGCTCCATCCCTCTTATCATCCTGGTGCCTCCTCTGGACTATTCCAGCAGCTCCAGGTCCTCTCTGTGCTGGGCCCTAGGGCTAGGGCAGCTCTGCAGTAGGGGTCTCACCTAAGTGGGGCAGAATTCCCCCCTGCCCTGCTGCCCAGGCTGTGGGACCAGCCCATCCCTGGGACAGGTCCTAAAGACCCTTCTTCATGGGATGTGTCTATCAAAACTTGACAAAGCAACAAAGGTGCTTTGTACCACGCCCATGCTGGGATCCATGCTGAGGACAAAGACTGGCAATCTGCAGAACAGCAGAGGCCACACTGGAATCCCTACCTGCTCCAGCCCTGCCCTGTCTGCCACTCACTGCTGCCAACAGCAAGGCAACACTGAGACAAGGGCTGAAGCTTCAGTATGGAACCTGCCCAGAGAGGCCAAAACCACCCTGCAACATCCACTATCATGCTCTGACACAGGAAAGGATCTCCTCATGCTACAGCTTGCAGTGGAAGTTCAAATGATGTTGGCTGACATATTCCCCTGGTAACTGAATTTAAGCCACTCAGTTTCAGCTAAAGGAAAACAAGGTACCTGCCCTCACCTGGCTGTTTTTTGCTGCTGTTGGGCACTTCTCCGTTGGTCACGGGCTGGTTATTGGTGCCAGTGCTGCCTCCTGACTGGCCGTTTAACGCTTTGGGAGTGGATCCCAGGTTTGCAGCTATCACAGGTAACTGCTGCCCTCGTTTCAGAAGCTGTTTCTGTTCCTGGTGTCGGAATCGTGGTGGTACTTCCCGAGGAGGGTATCGAGGCAAGGGCTGCTGCTGGCTGCTGGCTGGGGCCCGCTTGGCATTATTAGTAGTGCTGGTTCCTGTGGAAGTGCCGTTGGAGGTGACAGGCTGGGGCTGGCTTACACTTGTCTTGGTTTGTTCTGGCACTACCCCCACCCCCAGGAAAGAGAAAGTGGAACAAAGTTATTCATGTGAACAGCAACTTAAAAAATTGAAGACTAAGTCAATATTATTAGAGGTGTTTATATATGATGTAATGGCAGCATTTCTCCTGATTCAAGCTGTAACTCACCCCTGAGGAAAAGCTGTTATCCCTCAATCACACACTTTCATGGCACAGACCTGGAAGCAGGAATATGCCTTGCTATCCCTCCTATCCAAGTTATCTCAGTTACAGTATGCTACTACTAAGCTTTCTACAGCCTTTTGCCAACAGATCAGCACTGTGCAGTTTATTTCGACATTTAACCTTTTTTTAGAAAATGTTTAAATTTTAAATTATTATGTTTAAATTATTATTAAAAAGTTAAGTTTCCCATTTAAGTCTTATGTGTGGAAAACTGCTCTGGCCTGCCCCAAAAAGAACAAGGGGCAAACAGGACCTACAGGACATGTTGCTAAGGCTTCCCTGCTTTAACGAGCCCAACATCCAAAGTTATTCCTGCCCTCAAGTGACTGCTGCCAGCAGGGACGGCTGCCAGCACAGGGAACGCTGCACACAGCCCCACAGGACACTGCTGGCACTGGGAAAATGCCAAATGTGCAACTGCAACTCCAAATTATCTCAGTCCCGACAGCACGGCCCCGGCAAGGCCAGAGGAAGGTCAGATCATGGGCAGAGGTGACAGGGAACACACCAAAGCCACACACCCTCAGCCCCACAGCCCACCCTGGGGCAGGTGTAGGGACAGGGCACCAGGCAGGAAGGCATTCTGAGCTCCTGCTGTGGGACTCTGCCATCCCTCCCAGCTGCACCTGAGCTCTGCCCCTCCCTCACAGTATTGATATGTTAATGTACTTTTCAAATTTCTTGGATGAGGTATCCATAAAGTGTCCTAATATTTATTGTGCAACTTCCCAAGATACCTCAATACTCGACCATGACCTCCCTCAGCACTAGGAATAATGTTACTACATGACTGAGAATGTAGTTTTCAGGGGCTTTTAAAATCTTTTAAATATGTTTAAAGACCATTTCATCATTCACTTTCAGGAACCGAGTCATGGGAGTACAACAAAAAATAAAAACAAACTCGAGCTTTTGTTTAAGGAATCAATTCGAATGTTGCCAGTGCTACTTATGATATAATTTCTGTTTATTTCTACTTTACATATTCTGAAAAACATGAAATAGAAGCCTTTAGAATAAAAAGTAACTGAAGAATCAGCATCTGAGTTGTGTTTTAAGGGAATATTGCATTTTGGCTGCTTAGGGGAAGCAGAAAAGAAAAACTCTGAAGACCTCCTTTTTTGACAAACAGGTGGTCAGAAGTGTCAGGGTGAGGACACCCAACTTCAGCTGCCCCTCCCAGGGCCCCCAGCTCCCTCTCGGGCACAGCAGGGACCCAGCTCTCCCAGTTCTCAGCTGACTGGAGAAGGACAGAATTAAGGAGAGGAAGGGCCAGGACATAACTCAATTTATTGTACATAGCACAGGGAACAGAAGGTATTGAAAGGCTATTAGATAAACTGAGAAGTTGATAAAGATCACAACCACCACTTCAGATTTCCTCAATTTAAGCTGTTCTCTATACTAAGGGAAGGCAACTGATTCCTTGCAAAATATTTTGACGCACATAATGGGACAACAAATTGTGATTCTGACTTCTGGTTCAAAACTGAACTGCACAAATAGGAAATAATAATAAATAAATCTATTTCATTTGGTGCTTCTAAAATTTCTTGCATTATAAATAAAGTAACTCAGAGTGACTAAGCCCTGAAGGGGGGGAGAGGTGCTATTTAAGCAAATTGCTGAGAATTCGCTGACAATTTAATGCAGAAGGACTTGGCGCTTTTCTGTGATCCAGGTACTGCAACAAGCTCTGAAATTCAAACACATTTGTTCACACTCTACAACCTGTGTAACCAGTGCCCAAACCACAACTTTTGGTGCTCTCCCTGTGCCTCCTGCCCCAGCTGATTGCATGGATGACCCACGGAGCCCGGAGCAGAGTTCAGCTGAGCTGACAGTGACACACAGAAACCATTCCTGCAGCCACAGCAGCACATGCAGCCATCAGAGCAGGTCTGGGGCCAGGGCCCCACACAGGGACACACACACACCTTCAGCCTCTGGCACAGACTATTCCAGCTCTTCTTCCTTCCACTGCCACCTTCAGCAGAAAATACAAACACACCTCGCTTGAAGAGATTTTAATCTGACAACTTGGTCACTGAGTCACTTCTTCCCTGCCACTTCCACTCCTGCACCACTGCTTCTCTGGAGTGAAGTGAAATAATTTCCATCTGACATTCCCTGGACACCCAGACAGAGCTGCCAACAGCATGCCCAGGGCACCCCTAACACTTTACTTTCCTAATTAAAGCTACTTTAAGACCAAGTGTGTTAAAACAGACCCCAACGGACCTGCAGGAACTCAAATCACTTTTGACTATCAAGGAGTGCAACAAATAAACAAGGTACTCCCTGCCCAGCCAGCCCTAAGGCACAGCACCAACAGCACTTCTCTAACAGCTTATGATTATATTTCATGTATATTCTAAGTCTTTGTTTCCTTAGCAAATATGGCAATTCTATCTACTATGATATCAGCAAATTGTATAACACATTTGCCAGGTCCTAGGGCTAGGCTATAGAATATGCAAAGTTCACAATTACGCGCTAATTTTCAACTGAAATTATCCAAAGTGCAACGGAATTCCCTTGCCCTTACTTCTCTCAGAACCACAGAGTAAGTTTTAAGCTGTAAAACTCACCCTGCCCAACATTTTCTGCTCCACAACTTCTCAGAAGGCTAAATAACACATTAATATTCCAATATGGCTACTAGGAATTCCAGCACCCCTAAATCGTTATCTTAATTTGTTAATTTGCTCTAAACAAGTTTCTTGTTAATAGAAGTTTGCTACACACCAGTATTTTATTTTGAATTGTATTAAGGCAGATCGACAACACTAACAGACTTACAGTTTATCACAGTTAATTGACTAGCAACAGCAAGTTTACAGAAACTAGCATTAAAAACGACAGATTTTCATAAAGAACAAACCTGCTGCAAACCCTCAGAGCAGGGGATGGTGGAGTTACAGTTTACAGAGAGATTCCAAAGAAAGACGCTTCCAACTTGTGTTGCTTTCCCACTCTGCAGATTTCATTAGAAAATGGAGGAGAAGCATGGTGTCATTTTACTGCTCCAGGAGCTGCCTGCCAACTCCTCCTGGAGCAGGGGCCCAGGGACTCACACTCCCCCTCCAATAAAAAAAAAAAAAAAAATGGCAGCTGCTTGAGTAACTTTTAATGCAGACGGAAAACAGTTTCTCCCTCGCACAAAACCAGCGCAGGGAGATCAAATCCTCTGCTGACCCACACAAAGAACAGCGCCAGGCTGGCAGGGAATAGCTCCTTCCCGCTGCTGCTGCCCCCCGAAAATCGCCCCGCGCCGCTCGCCCCGCATGGCATGTCCCGCAGTTGTCAGGGCTGGAATGCTGAAGGGCAAACAGAGGAAGTCTGGCTTTTTCAAGCCGACACACGTAAGATGTAGTGCTAGAATTTTCGTGGTGGAAAAAAATGGCCGCAGCTGTGAGCTCGGAGCTGCTCTGGAAAATATCTCCGTGTTTGCCAAGGCTTTAACCCCTGCAGACCCGTGCAGAGGTGAGCGCGCCCTTCCCGCGGGACTGCAGCCGCGTCCCCTGCCTTCTCCCGGACACCCCCAAGGTCTGAGAGCGAGCAGGAGAGTTTTTCCAGCCAGGAAAAGCACGGTCAGGCAAGCGAAAACCCCGACAAAACCCAGCAGGGTTTGTGCAGCCGGGCCATTCCGCTCCGCGGAGAAGAACGAGCGTAAGAAGTTTCCAAGGTGGGAAATATGAGTCAAAGATTTCAATTCCACACCCAGCTATTTTTAGAGCACTTTCCGTTTCAGTGGGCAAGTCAGTTTACTCTGTTCTGCAATGAAAGTGGCACTTTCTCGGCTGCAGCGACAGCTCGTGCTGCTCCCCCGAGCTCCAGATCCCCCAGCCCTGGGCACTTCTCATCAATTACTTCACATCGATACATTCCATTGTGTGCAAAGGGCATTTCAGCCCCCACTGAGCTCCCACCCCGGAGCACCACGCAGAGCTCAACTCAAACATTCTCCCCAAAGAGCCTTTCCTCCAGTGTGGGGTCCATCAGCACTACCTGGGGCCACTGGGCTGAGTTCTGGCTTAGAGGAAATTCAGGATAAATGGATTGACTTGTCTGTCTCTAACAGCACTGACTTTAAACACAGTAAAAGGACGTATTTTGCCACGCTAGAAAGAACACCACAGCTGACAATTCTACAGGACTTTCAACAAATAGGAACTCAAATTATACTTATTTTTTTACTAAAATACCTGGTACAAGAGCACTGGGAAAGCACGATGTGCCAGCTGCTGCACAAACAGATAAACTTTCCACTTAGCAACTAACTAATAGACTTGCCTCTAACTCTTCCAACCATCTCTTCCCTCCTTTAATAAAACCAGCTGGATCAAACCAGGCGGGTCAGAATCCCTGAAATCCACAGGAATGCCATACGTCCATTGTTAACTGCAATACTATGGTATTAAAATGCTGCTGGTACCAGAAACATTGTTAGCACCTTTTTCATTACTTTCATTCCCAATCCTGACAGGAAAACCCCCAGCTCCATGAACTTCCTTGGAAAGTTCTTGTCATTTTACATGAACACTGGGAGCTGCTTCAGCTGGTACAACAGCAATTTCTTCTATAGCTAAAACAACAGTTTGGAGCTGTCCAAACTACACTTAAAACCAAGAAATATCCTCCCTTCCCACCCACAGCACTTAACCAGCTTCTTTTCTGAAAGAGGCACATAATTCTGAATTATTTAGAGATCCTATACTCTTGTATTTTATCTTCAGCTCATGCACAGAATAAATTATTTAAGACATTAACGTGATGGAAACTTGGAAACTAATGAAACATTAATTTGCATCCTGAATACAAGGAGGCAAAACTGGTGAAACAAGGCAAGAGCCATGTGCAACACAAGCTTCGCATTTTGTTCCTATAGAAACTGTAGCAAAAAGTTGTGTATCTGCATCTCATGATGTCTTTTATTCCACAACACTGCCAGTTTATGTTTCTCTGACAGCTCTAAATTCCTGTTGAACTTTATGAAATACCCTTTAAATAATAACATAATTAAGTCGGAACTTAACATTTCCATCGGTGAATGTTAAGCCTCAAAGCAGAAAATAGTAATAATAAAAAAAAATTAATTACTCTGTCCTTCAGAAGAAAAACATTTTCATTCCATGTGAAGATTCCCACTGGGGAGCCTCCCAAGTAGAATTCCTGCCCTCCTGTTTCATGCTATTTTTAGCCATTTGCTTGTGCAGCCTCAGCCCTGATGTGACGCCAGTGCAGCCCAAGCACCCGGGTCAAATGGGCACTCCAAGTGCTCATTATTATACAGCAAAGTATTCTATCACTTTCCTTCTTCACTGTCTTTTCAGACATGTTTTTTATCATTTCAGAATAAACCCAGACACTTTCATAATTCTTTAAATCTGGTCTATTATCCTAGAAGCCTTATGGCAGGAGTGTACAGAAGAAAACCAACCCTTAGCCTGTATTCAAACACAATTCCATGCACTGCTTGAAAAAGCAAATAAAGAATATTTGTTAACTATAATAGTCTTCCAGCAATTTTATTAATGATTCTGTCCTATGCCCAAAGACAAACCTGGAACTCCCAATGGATTTCAGTGGCCACAGGGTGAGATCCCTGGTCAGCCTGGTGCAGCTCAGAGGTTGGTAGGACACACAGAACAGCAGCTTCTCCTGTGTGCAGACATTCCTGCAGCTCACTCCAGGCTCTGGCAGCTCCCTCTGCCTCCAGCAATCCCTTTTTCAAAACCATCCCATCAGCCTCCCCAGGCAGAACTTCCCACTCACAGCATCACGGCTGCCCTCGCTCCCTCCCCACAGCATCCTCACACACCAAAAATCCACTGGTCCTCCTCAATCCAGGTATTTTTCCCATTTAAACACACCCACCAGAGTACACACTGCAATCAGAAATGCCAGATCAGCTGTCTCTCCTGAGAGCTGGGAACGGGTGCTGCAGAGTATTGGGACATGAGGACAACCTGCCCAGCACATCCCAGTTGGGATGTTCCTCCTCACCCACCTTGGGAACAGGCACTTGTGCCTCCCTGCCTCTTCCCAGCACACTGTGCCCTCTGCCAGCCCCCTGCCTTCAAGCTCCACCAGTTCTCAAACACTTTTGGATTTTTCCAGCAGGAATTACATCTCTGCTAAGCAGAGCTCCGAAGCCACTGCTCCAGTAAGTGCTAAATTAAACCAGTGTTCCCATAAAACAGGGTTTCAGCAAGCACTCCACATGAGAACTTCAGCAACTAAGCACTTCCCCACTAACAGGTGAGGAGATACAGTTCACTCAAGAGAAAGTGAAAATAATCTTTTTTTCCCCTTTTTAGAAGGTGGTTGGGATGGAGATCCATACAAACCCCACAAACACTCAGAAAACTGCAGTGCTCCCACCTGGCACGAATATTGAAATTACAGCTTTTGGGTACTGGCATCCTGATCATTTTGTGAGGTGAGCCCTCCATATGCAGGAGTTAAAACTGGACATAATAATTACTTGTCCATCATGTGTTCCCAATCCCAGCTGCAATTAGAATATTTGTAAATTAAGTTTCAAACAGACCCATCCTATACGCATTTATTCTGAAGTGTTGGTGCACTTTTCAAACGAAGCAAAAAAGGGGAAGGAAAAAAGCAAGCAAGAAAAGGAACTTCAGGTATTATGTCTATGCCTGGTGCTCTGTAAGTAAATAAGAATGGAAAACAGGAAAATCAGCAATTCCAACCCCTGGAGAAACCCTTTGCTGTTACTCTTCTAGACTTTTGTGGTCACTTTGAAAAAGTGCAGCTGAAGTCTCAAGGGTCCCCATCTGTCACTTTTGGGAGGAGATTTCAGGTGACACATTTGATTCAACATTTTTAAAACCCCAGAAAGAATACACAGAGTAGAACTAACTGTAAAGTAACTTACCTTTGATTTTTTGTTCAATGGCCTAGAACAAGAAAAAAGAAGTGTCAGTGATTTGTGCAGATAAGAGAGAAACCACAGTACACGTGCCACTTCATAAAGCAACATTAGCTTTTGACTTTTCTCTTTTTAAACGGTTTCAACTTATTTAATTATCTACTTCAGAAGCCCTTCTCTAACCAACCCAGGCCTATTATTCCTTATGTTTAAAAAGCTGTTTAAATGTTACAGAAGACAAAATTAATTTGAAAGATAACTACATGAAACAGACCGAATTAAACTTGCAAATTAAGATGTTTTAAGTGAGTTAAAAACTGTGCCTGGAAGCAAAGAGCTGCCACCACTTTTATTGCAGAACAGGGCAGGGAAGCAGGAGTGACCTGGAAATGGAAAAGAATAAGAGAGCAAATGCCAAAGCTTTAAGTCTTTCATTTGCAAGATTCAATGGGTTAAACCTGTGATACGGCCAAGATGAGAGATCTATTTGAATAAAAGTTTATCACAAGATAAAATGGGAGAGAAACATTTCTTGTATGGAAATGCACCTCAGTGGTGTGGTTTTAACTGTGCACCACAGTGAGACTGCTCAAGAAGGGCCTCCTTAAAGCACCAGCTCCTCCTCTGTGCTCCAGAGCTGCTCTCCCTCCTCACCAGCCTCCCAAAGAAAGGAGCTGCACATGGGGCCACCACAACTCCTCATTGTGCTTTTTGTTCAGCAAATATGGTTATAACTTCCACTCTGAGGCCTTGGGTGGCTCTGTGCCTGCAGAACTCCAGGGTTCTGTGTTCCAGCACCTGGCTGAGACAAGTGTTCATATTGCACAAAAAGCCAATGGATACACCCAGAACACTGCTCAGCACCAGGACGGGGGCACAGCACAGCCCTTCCATGGCCCAGGTGTCACCTCTGGGATTGCTGCTGTCCCTCCACCACTCCCTTCAGTCCCAGTTACTGGAACACTCAATGCATTAACCCCCAGCACTGGTTTGTCCCTCACAGCACGGGTATGTGGTGCCTCCTTGGCTCTTGCCATCCCTGTGCATTTTCAGAGCTTCCTCTGGAGAGTTTGTGCTCCTCCCCTGCCCAGCTGTGACCCAGCTCATCAGCCTGCCACTTGGCCCATGGATGGGAGAATGAGAACTCAGCACTTTTCAAATTTTTCTTTGCTGTTTCTGATGACCTACAGCACCTGAAGAGGCCCTGGAGAGCCAGGGGCACAGCCAGGGCTCCTGGCTGCTTTCTGTGTAAGGTGCTGGTGCCCAAGAGAACACAATGAATGTGTTTAGGCTGGGCTCTTCCAGACTCCACCAGGGCTCAGCTCAGGGCTTGGGAGGTTTTACTGACAAGCCTGTGGCTGTAAAACAAACCAGTCTGCTCCTGGAGCCATGACCAGCATCAGGCAATGGGATCACAACTGCTGAGCAGGTTCACTCTGCTCCCACCAAAATGCACATCCTTAAAAACTGCTTTTACCAGCTCCTCTCAAGCTCAGGGTCAATATTTAGAATCAATGGCCATGATGAGGATCTTGCCAGTAAACAGGGATTCTGAAGTATTTACAAGCATTTCTGTGATGTTTCCATCCCTAAATGTCTTTGCTGTCAATACTTTCTTTTTCATGAAAATTTTTATTCCCTAACTACAAATTCTCTCATGGCATGTTTCCATACTGAAGAATAAGAAGATATATTAAAATAAGAATGCAGCTGAAACCCATTGCCTTAAAATAGTACTTTTATTCTACTAGTAAATATGCTAACATTGAGGTCTTCAAACCTGAGACTGCCTCAACTGACAACCAGGAAAAGAAGGGTCATCTCAGAAGAAAATTTAGTTTTGTAAGAAGCCACACAGAGCCAATTACAATGCTCAATATGTCAGTTACCTATAAATAATTGCACATTTAAATTTAAAACATTAAATTAGTAAGGAAACAGTTGTTTTTACTAGTGATGAAACCTCCAACCACAGGGGTTTATTCTCAGTGCTCCACATACCTTTTTTTGAGCAGCTTCCTTCTTCTTCTTGTCTTCTTTTCTCTTTTTCCTTTCTTCCATCAACTGTTCTTCCTCTTCTTGCACTAAATCCCTGAACCACACAGTTTGTAATTAACTCTCCCAAAATACAATCTGTACACACTTAGATTCATTTTAGAACAATTATTTCACAGTGACACAAAAGGAACAGGGGAATTTTACTTCTAATTGGATCCTATTTCTACAGGGACCATCCCTCAGTGCAAGCCACCAGTGACAGGACTTCAAGTGCAGATGTGGTGTCAAGCTACATGCAAAGAGTTCTTCCTCCAAAGCTTATAATGGAGACTTAGACTTGAATTTGGTTCAAAAGCCAGCAAATTCAGATGTTATTTAATCTCTCCCTGGTGTGACTGAGCTCTGGCACATCCCAGCCTAACCCACACACACCCTGTGCATCTGCCCCAGCTCCCTCATCCCAAACCCCCTTAGACAGAAAACATGGGGGTGTGGGCAGGGGTAGACCACAGCTGGCACCAGCAGGGCCATTTCAGAGCTCCCTGACCGAGAAACAAAACCATAACTTGTCAAAAGTGAAACCAAAACTTGGCACTTTAATTAACGTCACTTGATACACAGTATTTCTGCTCAAAACAAGGCTGAGCAGGAACAGCACTGCCTAGCTTATGCTGCTTAAAAACAGGCTCCAAAAGTTTTTTGGAGAAAAAGAACTAACAATGTCAATATGGGGCAGTGACTACATGGTTTGGATCTGCCTCGAAACACTGAGTTGGCTCCTTTTTCACCACAAACCACCCATAAACCTCCAGTTTTAAATAAGCTAGTTTGATGTCTGTCAGAAGCAATGCAAATTGAATGTATTAAACCACAAGATAGTCCACAGGTACTAAAACTTCCATTACTTTTTTAGATATATAAACAACCAGTTAATTCTGGTTTTAACTTTAAATTCAATTTTAACTCAGCTCAAGTCCCTTTCAAAGCGAGTGCAGGCATCAGCTTCCACTGACCAAATTCTGGCTTCTAAGATTTTTCTAATAACAGAAAGAAAGCATTAGTTACTTCTTTTAAGGAAGAATGGCTTCTGACGTGCTAAGGTATGCAAACTAATTACCCAAAAGTGTTATTTCTGAGACCCTGCCATGCACTGCCAGAGGAATCACAACCCATCAAACACAATGTGGCTGTTTTGCATTTTATCACAGCTTCATCAGCTGGCTGCAAGGCCCAGCAAGGACGGTGTCACTGCAAAAGCAATCTTGCATTTACAATTAGGCCTCAAAAATGACTTCATGGACAACTAAGAGGCCAGACACCTAACTACAGAAACAATTCCAGCTAGCCAGTTGCATTTAGAGCAATCCCTGGCTCCTGTGCAAGTCTGAGGTGATGATTAACCTGCAGTGACATCCCTGCTCTACAGAGGTGACTCTTCAGTCAGTTTTGTCCCTCGCTGTCACATCCTGGGCATTTGGAACCACAGGATGCTGGTGATACTGACCCTCAGTTTGGGTTAATTTGGGACAGTCCAAATTTTAACAGGCAATTTGAACTGGAGAAAAATAGGAAACGGCTCCTATAGATGCCAGCTCCTTCCTGACACGATACTCAGTTCACGCACAGCTCCTTCCATTCAGAGCAGAACCACTGGTTTGCTCCTTGGGAACTCAGTGCTGGGCTCACCTCTGACTGCCTGCTGGGGCTACAGCTGAGTTACAGCATCTAGAGTAACCTGAGCAGAGTTCTAGCAGTTAAGACAGCCACCAGCACTTGCTTTGTACAACAAATTTCAGTCTGTCACATGCCAAAACTGCATTAACTGAAAAATCATTTTGCTTTTAGAAGAAAGCTGTAGCACGTTCAAGAGCAAGCAGAATGTAAAGTAGTATTTTCACAGGAAAAAAAATAAAAACCTCATCAATCCTGCTACAGTTAAATCAACTCAATTACATTTCATTTTGGGAATACAGATGCTAACAACTAACATACCAGTATCTCTGGAATATTCTACCACAGCATCATTGGGTTTTTTTCACATAGCAACAACAGAACTCCTAAATTCTGACACTGTGTTCATTCAATTTTTATCTTTCTAAAACGAACAGATTTTACATTACAAAACTAGCTTAGGAGACATAAAACTCTTCTATGATTAGGATCAGCACTCTAGGTATTCTCTAGATGAAAAACATTGACCTATAGTTCCTTATAAGTTTTTAAGAGTATTAATTACCACTGTAACATCAAATCTCAGAGCAAAACTAACCCAACTGGCACAACTAAACTGCAGCAGCAGCAAAGCCCTTCCTGTCCCTGCCCTTCCCTGAAAACTTAACCCTTCAAGTAAGACAGGACTGAGACAAAAATTCACATTTGCCTATTAAGTCACCAGAGTCTCAGGCAGAACAGCTGTATTTCCATTTCTGACAGCTGGAAGCACGAGTCTCCGTTATTCTTCCCAACACACAAATCCATGGCCCTCTCACCAGACAGAAATGAGGGTATTGATGCCTCTGACTCCAGCCTCTGTTAGAATACATAACAAACAAGCTCCATTTCTGATGCTGCTCCTTGAGGAACAGAAGTGGAAGGTGGCATTTCCCATTTATCACCTGGGACTAAGAGCTCCCTGCTCCTGAAGACAAACCAGCAGCAGCTCCATGGTCCTTTACAGCACAGGAACCACTGCAGGAACCCGGCCTTGTGGTGACAACACAAAGCCAGAAAATTAATAACTGCCTTTGCTGGGCTTTTCCCTACACCTGGGAGACTAAATCCATCAGCCCTGTGTGGTGAAAGCGTTTGCAGCAGCACACTGGTGTGTCAGGTGGCCGAGGCAGAGCAAGGAGTGAGCATTCCAATTGATAACGTGAATTTATAAACAGCAATCTGTGATTTCCCCTGTCAGACAACCAGCTTCCACCAGAACACACAGGCAATGTCCTTCTCCTCCTGTGTAACGAGATTAGCCTGCTCAAGGTTAAATGGCCTTAGCAGAAATGCAAACGATATTTTTCAATTTAGATCAAGTGAAAATAAAACACCCCGGCAATAGGAAATCCACATCGGAGACAGAACAAAGGCCTCTGGTTTCAACAGCTTGACTTGAAAGGTGCTTTATTTTCAAGTGAGGTAAAATGAAAATGGATCTTGATCTCAGGAGAGACTGCACATTTGATGGCTCTGAAGATAGGCCAAGGAGAAGCTGCTGTTATCTGTATAAATTTAGGCAGACCGAGGGTCAGATAAATATTTACCGTTATTTATTTAACAGTAAATTTTTGTTTCAGTTGTGTACCCCTGCACAATTCTTCTTTGTATACAGGGGGAGAAAAACAACAAACTACTAAAATGCTTTCCTCAATTAAGCTATTAAAAAAACCAAAACAAACAAAACCAACTTTTTAGTCTTCTAAGACAGCTTATCAAGACAATACAAGGCTTTTTTTTTTTGTATGGCTTGATTTGTTATTTGGCTTCTGAAGTGGAAAAAGCTGTCATGCTCAAACTGCAAACACTTCAGGTAATATTTGTATCAAAACATGCCTCACTTATTACTTTACTTCGTGAAAAAAAGAGTACTATTAATCTTTAATTTCTAAAGCTCCACCTTAGCATTGTAAAAATACCTGAGCTGAAACAGACATACTTAACCTTTATTCTTATGTTGCAGAAGAGCAAAATCAAGTTCACCCCTATTTCCCCTGGCAGACAGGCTGAGGATGCAGTAATTAAGGTTTGTGCAGCTTTGCTATCTTTGCTGTTACAATATATCAAAGGGCAACATGTTTTGCCACAATAAAAACAAAATTCTATCTCCACGCTGAGGAAATGAGAGTTACAAGAATCGTGAGCCCCCACCACTGGAGGGATGAACAGAGGTATGGAGCAAACATACAAGTAAGAATTAAAAATGATTATACACAGCAGTGTCTGAAACCAAAGTAAAATTTCCAATGATGGACATACTAAAAATCTTTTTTTGAAAATAAATAAATAAATCCTCTCTACCATTTGCTCTTCTTCTAGTTATAAATTAACTTGCAGTGCTACAGGTGGAACACTGCCAGGTATCTACAGGTAAGTATTAAGAACTGAAAGATCTTTAACAATTCTGCAAAGACAGCACCATGTGTTCAACCTACAGCTCATATTCTACGGACTTTCAAACGTTGCTGAGACTGATAAATCCACTGTATTCTGACCTATAAGTTCCCTCATCTTTCAGTTTTTTGAAATGACACAATTACATAAAATTGCCAATGAAAGTGATTTCTCAGGTTCTGTATAAACCAACAGCTAGCTTTCCTACTCAGCAGCATTCTACAAAAATCAATTATAAAATGTATATTTTGATTAAAATGGGATCCTACAATTCCCTTATCGATGCCATCCACAAAACAGCACACTACACCAAAGGAGCACTTGGAGTTTATGGAATTGACACCAGTACTTTGAAGTTAACAAAACAATCCAACAAACCCTGCCAGTGCCTCAGATGGAAAAGCTCTGGCACCTGAACCCACCCAGTGTGTTCCTCGGAGCACTGAGAGCCTCAGGCACTGAGAACAAAACAAACCCACTCATTTCCTGGTGTGTGTGTGTGTGTTCTTTCCAGCTATTAACAGAGAGGAGAGGTACTGCCAAACTAAGAACTGGGAAAAAAAACCCAAAACTTCAATGAATAATTAATTAGTAAATGTGTATCAGCTACTTTCTTTTTTGCTTTTAAATACCTCAGTCTTTAAATTACCACCCTAAAAGTGAAGCGACAGAACTCTACCTACCATGTCTGCCACTACCAATTACCTGGAATCCACTCAGCTTTCCCATTTCCCTAACACAGAAGCTGCCTCATCAGAATGATGCTCCCAAATACAAGGACTACAAATGGACCACAATTCTGGAATATTTGTGTTAGTTCTGCCCTTGAGTTCCATCCAAGATGTTTGCTGCTACATAAGCAGACAAAAGACAGATCTCTTTCCCAGAAGTTTATCATCCAGCTACACTAGACTCCAGCAGCAGCCATAAACAATCCCTATCTTCCTGTAACAAATGAGGAGCCCAGGAAGGCAGATTAAACTGCTCCTCCATAACCAACTGCTCAAGCCCAGCATCAGCTCCAGGCTGCTGCAGTGTCCCTGCTACAGAGGCAGCAATGCCTGCACAGGGGCTGCTGCAAGACTCAAACACTCATGGGGACCACCTGCAACCCTGTACAGCCTCAAAAAGTGTCTGTGCAGGAGAAAGGGATGTGTCATTTTACCTAAGTATCTGTAAAGGTCCTGAAAGCATGAACAGAATGTTTTCTCTGCAATAAACTCTTCCCATTACGCAGCAGGTATCTCTCCATAAGAAGTTCATCAGGAAAAAGATCCACCCCCAGAAACCCAACAGAAAATCAGATGCTTACACATCAACAGAAACAACTACATTTCTCCCTGGTTTTATCTGTCTCTATCACTGGGCCAGCTCTATGTTTTCCCTGCAGCAGATAAGAAAAATATCACAGAAATATGGTGGTTATTATTACATGAAAGCGTAAAAATCAACTGTACAGTAGTAACTTTACAGAATACATGGATGAAATCTAGAGGTGAGAAGTTTGCTCTCCCAAAACATGGCCAGTCTGCAACCAAGGTGGGCAGACTCACAGGTGGATGGAAGCAATGGAGACTCTTCCCTATGGTTTGCATGCTTGTGAAGCAACAGTCAAACCCCTGCGTTTGGGAAAATGATTGTCAACGTATTTCAGATATTTACCTTCTCTCAGTTCCACATAAATGAGGCAGGAAAGCCCTGTTTACCAAACAGAATTGAAAAGTTATTGCTTAAATCAGAAGAACTAAATGGTGATTTTTAGCAGCCCTGATTTTAACCAAATTCAACTCTTAGATTTCCCCAGCTCACAGCAGACAGCTCTTGTTGTGGCTGATCAGGTGACATTTCATTTGTAACATGATGCCACAGTAGAGTGTGCAATGGATTTCTTTGAATCACTTTCGCAAGTCATGCACTAAGTTTATTTTCTGAGACCAGGAATATTTGCACAGCACCAGGCATGGATGAATTTTAGAGAGAACACAGGGCCAAATGAGGATTCTTTTCCAAAAGGCCAGACAAGCCAAATGCTAATCCTGAGTGTAAAACAGGAATCACTCCAACTGGATAAGCAAGCTGCGCTGAAAGCTGTAATACTTATCCTATCCCAAACCCACAATCTAGGCCAATATTCCCAGTTAGATTAAAAAGTGTATTTGCTACCCATTAATTTATAAGCATAAACTCCAGAAGTGACTTTAGAACACACACAAAGCAAAGCCAACATCCCGTGGAGTTCACAGTCTACATCCACACTGTGAAATCTGAGATTAACATAAACTCTAGCACAGGTCTATGTACCTTCCTAGGAAAGGATATTTACTCTTTTACAGTTTGACTAGGTCACTGCAAATTTAATAAGACTGTAAATAATGACATTGGAGGAAGAACGAGGGCTATCTGCTGAGCTCTACCCCAGTAAAACAATTAATCAGGTCTATCCAGTGCAGGCATGCCATGGTTTATCAGCTGTGTGCTCACACAGCGAGAGCTCCCTGGCTAAACATAAACCAGCTGGGGCATTAATGTGAACTTCAAACCAGTTCTGAATCTTTTAAATGAATAAAACATACTCCTCTGGGTCAGAGAGGCATGGGGACCAATTCCATAGCAGAATTTACTCTCCAAGCACTGAATTTTGGAACTTCTGTGGTTTTCTTTCACTTCTCACTCTCGGCACTGCCTGCCAGCATGACAAGATCTCTGCTAAGGTCATAAAAATGTGAAGATCTCCTGACTTACTAAGTCTGGCACCAAGTACTGCTCTGAACTTAGCACTCTGTCACTCTGAGTAACAGTTCTGAAATCACTTCTGGCACCGTGAATGCAGCGAGTCCCTGAACACTGATGGGTTAACAGCAACATGCCAAAGGTACCTTAAAAGTTCCCAGGTACCCAAATTATTCCCTGTATTTCAATAACAACCTGGGAAAAATCATTCACACTTAAGTGTATGACAAAAAAAAAAAAAGAAAGGAAGGCACACACTGAGAGCAGGGGGAAGCAAAGCAGTTTTCACAATCATAGCTCAGCCTGGAAGTTGGAGACTGCTGGGGCACAGGAATGAAGGGAAAAAACAGGGTACCAAATCTGAGATTCGATCAGCTGTACCCAAAGTTTGGGCACATTTCAAATGGCCCCAGCGGAAATACCTTAAACAGATCACTACCAAAAGGCCTTTAAAGGTCTAACTGAAAACCCAAAAAGGAAGTAAGACTGAAGTTGAAAACAAAGAATGTAACCAACAGAGCAGATACCTGTGAGAAAGTCACCTGACCAAAAACAAATGGTGCAGAAGAAACCACTTAAATACAAAAGTGATACACCTTATGGCACAGAATTCTTAGTTCAACATTAGTTCTGAACTCTCGAGTTAAGGAGTTAACTCCCGAGCCCATTCTGTTAAGTTCTCATTCTAAAATCTACACGTAAACAGGAAATTCACCAGCTAACTCTTCAGAGCAAAAGAGGCAGAGCCAATAGTTACATGGCAACACAGAGTTTATTCCAGTTCTTGCCACAACTGTCTTGCCTTCAAACAATATTTGGCTGAAGTATATAAGAAAACCCCAAACCGTTCATTAATTTTTCAGTTAGTTAGGTACTACAACTTAGTGCAGAAAAGTTATTTTTCTCTTCAAAAACCTCCCCTACTAAAGAAACTGTATTAAACATCTGAAGTTGTTGCACACACACAAAAAAAACAGCTAAAAAGGTGTTTAGACGACTGGAATTAACTAAGCTTGCAGACATTTCTCCATGCAACAGAGAACGTTTTCGAATTCAGAGGTTTTTTTTATCCTTACAATTAACAAGAGATTAAAGCTTGCGATAAAGCCCACAACTATTCCCAGCCCTAGGCCACCTTTCCATCTAAACTGTGGGAGGGAATTTAAATTAGTCTCTTACCTGCTTAGTTTTCTTTCGACTTCTTTGGTAGCTTTAGCTTCCAATTCTCTGGAACAGAAAGTGGTATTGGTTTCCATGTCAACAGCAATGCAGCACGAAAATAAAACTGGTGCGGGTCAGGATGCACAGGGAGCTCCAGGTGGGGTTGGTCAGGAGGGAAGCGGGAGAGCAGGGATCGCCCGGGGACCCGGCGGGTCTCCCTAGGGACAGCGAGGGGAGCGGGATCTGCCCCCTCGGTGTGCCCCGACAGCTCTCGTGTGCGCCCCGGCAGCACCATCGCTGCGCCCCGCACCTGCCGGCCCTGCTGCCGCATCTGCCCCCCAGCTCCGTCCCTGTGCGCCGCCCGCGCCCCGCACCCATCCCCGTGCGCCCTCCCTGCACTTCACCGTCTCAAGGACTTTAGGGAAAACAATTCTGCTGCATCACTTCAGCCCGCGGACGCGGTTCCAGCGCAGCACCGGGACGCTCCGTGCCGCA
>VXBB01009995.1:39086-55712 GCA_013399915.1 Illadopsis cleaveri | reverse complement strand
CTTTGTACCAAAGCAGGCTTTGAACTGGTGTTTTATTCTATGCCTCTTTTCTCTGCTGGGCGCAGGGAGGATTCCTCTGCTGCACTCCCAAAAAGCAGAACAGAACGGAGAGCTGTGTCCCGAAGGAGCTGGGGCAGTGCCTATGGGGACTCCGGGAGTGAGCAGGTCCGGGGCTGAAGGATGGATACTGGGAGAGAACCCACTGCCCTGGGGGAGCCTCGGGCTTTGTCCTCCCGAGGTTTTCCCTCCGTCCCGTCTTTGGCTGCGGTTCAGCCATGTCAGATCAGCACGGATAAAGCTGCAGTGCCGAGTCCCTGGGACCGCAGCAGGGTCAAACTCTGCCGAGGAGAGGAGCAGTTGGCTCTTGCCATGGCTGAGTGCGGCTGAAGAACATGAATGGTTTGGGATGCACAGCCTGTGGTGGCTTTCATCTCGCCAGGGGATGACCCTGCCGTGTCCTTTCTGGGTGCTTTGAAAATTTTCAGGATTAAAGCGGGTTCTCCTCTCTCCTCACTTGCCCTCCAGTTCCAGTGAGGGAGGAAATTTTGGATCTCTGGACTCTTAGCATGACAGTGCTTTTTATGCNTCCTTTTAGACAAATATTTGGGTGCCTGCAAAGATTTTGCAAAACTGCTGGCAAAATCCCTCCCCATAACCACCTACACTCCTGCTGAAGTCTCTGGCTGAGCAATCCTACTGTCTTTAGTAGGAAAGGGTGCTGCAGGCAGTGGCTGAATCCTGGGGTTTGTGGGGTGATTTGAGGTGGAGCAGGGAAAGACATTCTCAGCAAAATCAGTTCCTAAACTTCCCCCTCGGGAATGGGAGCTGGTGGTGCAGGGTGCTCTGGTGGAGCATGGGTCTTCTCTATCTCCCAGTGCAAGCTGGTGTAGAGCAGTGTAATTAGCACATGCCTAATCACTTGAGTCACACACAGCTGGTCCTTTGCACTGTAAGGCTGTGTGAACAGACACGGTTTCCCCCCAGCCCTTGCATGTGAGGTTTGGGTGGTTGTGGTGTAGGTGTGTTTGAACACCTCGAGGTTTGCCATTGGCATATGTGGTTTCTCCCTCCCTATTAGGGCAGCAGTGCTTTCCTGCAGTCATCTCTATGCTGCTGTGTCACCTCCCAGGTGCTTTCCATCTTTGGGTGGCTGTGCCCTCTGCTTCAGGCTTGCTCAACATCTTTGCCACTGTTACAGCTGATTTCTATTCCTACGGATGATGGTGATACAGTTTAAATGTTGTGAAATTTTGGAGGGGACTTTGACTTGCCTTGGCCTTACCTTGTGCTCATGAGCAATTTTGGAGAAGATGCTGACTGAATGATGCTGAACCCTGAGAGGTAATGGGGCTGAAATCAGAGGAGGCAAAAAATGTTCTCTGCAAAATTCCTTCCCTTTGTGCTTGTTTCTCTGAGGAAAAATGTGTAAGTTCATAAATGTGAACAGCAGAAAATTTTGCTTCCTCTCCTCTCCTTGAGAGAACAGGAGTGTCAGGCCAAACTCCCCTGGCTTGCTGGGGAATGGTGTGCAGCAGCCTGGTGTCACAAGCAGGGGAATCCACCCAGATCCTGCCCATCCCATCATCTGACACTATGTGTTTGTGTGGATGAAGGCAAACTGCCTGCAGAAAGGGCTGGGAGCAAGTGGAAGTGCTGAGGTCTCCACTCACTGCTTTTATTTCTTTCGTGCTTTCAAGGAATGGACAGGGAAAGTGAGAGAGAGGGACACAGTCTACTCATAAATAAAATCCTGCTGTAGTTTGGAAATCCAGACAATTACAGATGGATTCATTTACTGCTGGGCTACTGAAGAATCAGAGAGTCAGTTGCAAGTGCATTCAGATTTCCCTCTGTCCAGTGCTAAATGGTTTCTTCTCTCTCCATGAAGACCTGGAGACAGTAGCTTCTTAAAATACCTGCTGGTGAGCTGAGCCATCTGCTAAAGCAAACAAGTTTCTTTTACAATTCTATTTTCCATCTTCATGTACTGTTGTGTCAGACTGTTTTCTGCAAAGAACTTGTGGTTCTTTTGGCAAGAGAGGACCTGACAAATGTGCAGTCATCTTCAACAAAACAACTTTTTAGAAGCTGAAGACTTTCCATGCATAGAAGGGAAATATTCCACTCCCTCCCCCCACCCTGTGTCCCCATTGCAATTTTAGGTTAAGGAATGAATCATGGACTTCAAGCAGTCTGTATTAAAAGAGATGCAAACATGTTTTTTTTCTTCTCTACCCCCCCCCTTTTGCCTTTGACTCCCTGTCAGGTGATGGTACTAANCAGGGAGGATTCCTCTGCTGCACTCCCAAAAAGCAGAACAGAACGGAGAGCTGTGTCCCGAAGGAGCTGGGGCAGTGCCTATGGGGACTCCGGGAGTGAGCAGGTCCGGGGCTGAAGGATGGATACTGGGAGAGAACCCACTGCCCTGGGGGAGCCTCGGGCTTTGTCCTCCCGAGGTTTTCCCTCCGTCCCGTCTTTGGCTGCGGTTCAGCCATGTCAGATCAGCACGGATAAAGCTGCAGTGCCGAGTCCCTGGGACCGCAGCAGGGTCAAACTCTGCCGAGGAGAGGAGCAGTTGGCTCTTGCCATGGCTGAGTGCGGCTGAAGAACATGAATGGTTTGGGATGCACAGCCTGTGGTGGCTTTCATCTCGCCAGGGGATGACCCTGCCGTGTCCTTTCTGGGTGCTTTGAAAATTTTCAGGATTAAAGCGGGTTCTCCTCTCTCCTCACTTGCCCTCCAGTTCCAGTGAGGGAGGAAATTTTGGATCTCTGGACTCTTAGCATGACAGTGCTTTTTATGCAGAAAAGTGGTTTGGTTTGGTTTTTCCCCTTCCCTTTCTATTTTTTCTGATAGTTGATTTGAGCTGGTACCAACCTAACTTTATACCAAAGCTTTTCTCTCTGTCCTGAAGGGCTGAAGGCACAATCACTACTTTCTCATTTAAATTCTAAAATTACCTTTCAAATATTACCTTTTCATTTCTTTTGCGAGTCTTCTCTGGCCTTTTAAGGGATGAGCGAACACAGTTTCAATAGTGCAGGGTTCGTAAAAGGCCAGAAATCACTCCCTGCCCTCTTGACACAGAATTTACATAATCCCAGATCGTGGCATTGCAGGTAACTTTTGACCTCTTAACTACTCGGAGCTGTAGAGTTGGTTCCGTGTCCAGGGAGTGTTGGTGCCTCAGGCTGGGGGATGCGGTTTTCTTATTTTCTCTTTGTGGTTTTGTTTTATTTCTGGAAGCTGTGCTTGGGCAAAACAGAGCAAAGTACCCCCTGAGTCTGTTCATCCCTGGAATGATCTGTGCCATGGGGCTGGTTCCTGCCTGGAGAGAGTGCTCAGCTGGGAGAGACGGAGGTGCAGGGCAGCACCCCTGAGCAGCAACAGTGACGGGAATGGGGAGCAGCCCCACAGCCCAGCCCCGGAGTGGGGAGCACTGATCCCAAGGGAGGCTGAGAGGGGGATGAAGAGAGATGAGGTTTATCCCTGCCTCCCTCCCTCCATGTTCACCTGGGAATGGCAGTACTTGTCTCAGACCCTTTGCTGTGCTTTGGATCTGGCACACCTGCTGCATTTATGTTTTTGCTGTTGCAGCATTTAATCTGCTTTGGTTTGTTTTCTCCCGAGCCAGTTCTGGAGGTTCAGTGTGCTCCTGGTATTTTTGCTGTGTTCACTTGAAAGGGAAGGTGTAGGCAGCTCCATCTCCCAGCTCTCACTGACGCAGGATCTGTCACATAAATCCAGCATCAAAACGTGTTTGCTGTGGAGGCAGGGCTGTTTTTTGATTCTCCACCTCATTATCAAATCCATTGCTCTCAGGCAAGTGGGGGGAACCTTTTCCTTGCTAAAGGCTGTACAGACCATTCAAATAACTTTGACAAACTACACATTAAACCACACAGTTGTGGTTATTCCCTCTTCTGCTACTGTTGGATAATTTTGCTGTGGGCTTTATGAAATAAGGAGGTAGCTGCAGTCAGCCAGAGGGCTGCAGATTCACCACAAAGCCTTCACAGGCTAATGAGCTTTCTCTTAATGGTGTCATAAAGTTGATGCTGCTGGAGGTGTAATGTCACTTCTCAGCTTGAAGTCAGACACTTCCAGACGTGCCTGTCATGTTTCCCAGCTGAGTTAGCTCCTGCCAAGCAGCTGGACCTTGTGGGAACTGTTGGTAACTGAGGGTGTCCTTTGTAGGAGGATGACCAGAAAATAGCCCTGGACACCAGCCCACCCTGTGCCCCAAGGGGAAGAGACAGCTCCTAATTGTACACGTGCATCAGGGCTTGGAGACTGGGAAGAGCAGGCATTCCTTTGTGGAAAGAAACTGTTTTGGCAGGTGTCCTGTGTGCCATGCAAAATCTCTTGAAAGAATTACATTTTAGGTTTTTTTAAGAGAGTTTTGAGCAACATCGAAGGACTTGAAATATGACAAAGCTTTTCTGTTAATGGCCAAGTTAATTAGGCCTTGAAGTGATTTGTCTTTGGAGGCAGCAACATCTTCATCACTGGTGGCTGCTAGGGTCACATTGGGTAAACACTTTTGGGAATGGTGGGGATTCCAGCTGACACTGTCTGAGACAGGGGGACAGATGAGGAAGAGTTAAGCTCTTTCTGCCCACTTGCTTAGTTCTCCAGGACTTAAAACTCTGCAAATTAACCATGGCCTAATGCACCTTTATTGAGGTACCTGCTGGCCCTGAGCCTCAGCTGTTTCCCCTTCCCAAACTGGATTTTGAGCAGTGACAGTCCACACTTGTGGTGACTGGTGCTGTTTTGTGAGGGCATCCCAGGCTACATGAAGGTCAGCAGTGCTGGTCACTTTTGGAGAGCAGTGCTGGGAAAACAAGGCAGGATCTAAGATTGAGAAGAGTCTCCTCTAATTCTTTGAGGATTTGTGGGTTTGTGGTTTATGGGTGAGATCTGTGTGAACCTTATCTCCCTCAAAGTTTGAAGAAAACATCCCTGAGCAATCTGGTTTAGTGGAAGGTGTACCTGCCCATGACAGGGGGCTTGGAATGAAGTGAGTTTTAAGGTCCCTTCCAACCCAAACAATTCCAGGATTCTGTAGTCTCCCTCCCCCAAATTAGTGGCAAGTTATATAAAAGAGGGGGTGTGCAGGAGAAACCCTAATGAAAGCATATAATAGTTTTTTGCAAGCAATTAAGTAGGAGATAGCTTTTTGGCTCTGGAAAGAGTAAACAAGTAGAAAATTATGGTCATTTGACAGCAGGAAATCTATTTTTTGTCATTACTGTATATTGGAGACATCAGTGAATGAGACTGTTTAAACCCTGATCAGCCACCAACCCACACAGGATCACTTTCTTCTTTCTTCTTTCTTTTCATTTAATTTCATTGCTGAGATTGACAGATTCAAGTATGAAAGGCTTTAAATAGGTGATCATTCTCATCTCAAGGCTTTGCCTGGCTTTTTAGTTTTCAAATCTCATTTTGGAACACATTGCATTAAATTACATGAAATTACCAAGCACTTTAATTACTTTTTTTTAAAAAACTGAAGCCATTCTTATCTGCTGCTATTGCTTACAGGCTGCAGCACAGAAAAGTGATTTGCTGATGCAATACCACGTCCCCTAATTGTATTGTGCTCCAGGAGATGAGGAGCTATGGCTGTGTGAACTTTGGGAAGCACAGCACCCAAATTACAGCTTGCTGTAGGAGTCTGACAGTGCCCCACATGTGAAGGGACTGAAGAGCCAGCTGTGTCTCTTGAGTTGCTTTTGCAAAGAGAAGAAGCCCATCATTGATTTGGAGATGGAGATGAATGGGTTGTTTTATCCTTTTAGGTGTTGCTCCTAATGCTGTCGACATTGCCTTGCTGCTGTAAAGTTTTGGTACCTGGAAAGGAGAAGTAAAGAAAAGCAGAGCAAAATGGAACAAGAGATGAATTTACCAAGCTTCTAATTAAAAAAATAGCAATGAGGAAAACATTGTTGTTTGTAATTGGAACGGACTGTGGGATCTTCCCATACAAATTACCATTTCTAATTGACTTGTAGGAGAGTGCTCTCCCTGGTTTTCCTGCAGTGGGGTTGCTAGGAAGTGTTGCTAGGCAACCCCTCAGTGACTGAACCGACCTTTAAGATAAATATATGTATTTTCTCCCCATTTTGATGCTGGAAAGCAAACCTCTTATTTTGTCTCTGTGCTGGCCTTTCTCTGGCCAGAGGAGGAGCTCTTTGGGCATGGGGCTTGCTGAATAATAGTCTGCTTAAGATTTGGCAAAGCTCTTTTGTAGGCACAACCTTTTTGTCTGTAACATTCTCAGGAGCTCAATTTTTTCCTTGCAATGTGAGCAGCAAAATTTGACAAGTAATATCTTGAATGATTTATCTGATTAATGTAGTGATCCTTATTGAATTAATCGTTGAAGAAACACTTCTCACTTTTTCCTCAGGTGAGCAGGAGCAGGTAGGGCAGAAGCAGTGCGTGAAATGGCTGTAGGTGCAGTGTGACAAAGAGGATTTAAATCCTCCCATGTTGCTCAGGCCTTCTCCTAAGAATCCTGGTGGCACAGTGCAAAGCAGCCACTGGGACCTGCTGGGAGTGATTTGCTTTTACCCAGCTGTCTTTGAAGCAAATCTCTTGGTTTATTATTATGCTCAAATTAATTGTGCTCATAATTTTTTTAAATGCTTTTGTCTCACGAAAAACGTGTCAACTGTTTAATTTTTTCTTTCCAGGGGAACAACTGGATCAATCTGTAAGGCTCTAATTTAAAAGTACCTCTAGTTAATTTAAAAGTACCTCTAGTTAAAGACAACTTGCAGAAAGGTATAGAGATATTCTGTGCCTTTCCTTGGCTAAGGCTGACATATCAAAATGCCAAGGCTTGCTGAGGGAGTGTTGAGTGCCAGCCATGTAGGAGTTCTGAACTTTGGTCCTACCACAGAACTAATATGGAGATTTTGCTCCCCAGAGTGCCCAGGCAGAGGTTGACATCCCTTAGGAATGGGTATGTGGTCCCTCTTCAGCTCAAAGCAGGAGGAGGAGGAGGGTCCTGGGCAGACCAAGATATTATGGTGCTGTTCCTCTTCCAAAAACCCATGGCTGAAAGAAGAGAATAGAAGTCAAGGTGAGGGATAGCATGAAGCACCTGCAGGCTCTGAGAAGGAGGGAGAACAGAGCAGACAGGGGCTGCAGGGAGGCAGGATTGGCTTGGCCAGTGCTCAGCAGCCACAATCTGCCACATCCTGGGTCCTTCTGGCCCCTGCTTTCCTCCCCCAGCCAGGCCTGGGAGTAAGAACATCTCTAAACTTCTCAGTAACTTCCCAACTGTCCCTAGGCCCAAGTGTACCCAGTCTTGGAGGATGCTGTGCTTCACTTCTTGAACTATTTTTCCCAACCTGCTGCAGCCCTGATGAACTTCAGATCTCTTCTTCCCCATCCAGTGCCCCCCATGTCTGCTCTCTGCAGGAGACACTTGGTTTCTTGCAGTGTTACAGGCACCCAGCTGATGCAGTGCTTGTTCTGGAATAAACCCAGTCCCAATTAAAATAAGCCCTGGATTTTGCTTTTCCAGAAGTTAGGCATTCAGCCACTTTGTGTATGAAGGAAAGACTGTTCCTGATGGTGAGTTATCCATCCTCTGTACAGTATCTCCTGTGGGGGGATTTTCCTTCTGCTCTGGCTGCAGCCAGGTTGGAGTAGCTGTGTCTGAGACAGCAGTGGGGGTGAAAATGAGCCTGCCAGGAAGGAGCAGCAGAGCCTTACAGTGAACAATGCTGCAAGAATTTCTGAAAGAAAGTGGCTGTGCACTGTGGGACCTGTTCCTACTACTTGTAGCAAAGACTTGGGATGATTAGCATGAAATTGAATTCTGTATTAATCAATCTCAGGCAGGAGTAGAGCACAGAAGTGATGAGCCTGTAATTTCATTCCTTCCCATCCCTTAAATAATAGAGCTGCAATCTCAGCTCGAAGGGGAGAAGCCACTCCTGGGTGGTCATGGGAGAGTCAAGGCTCTGAGTGACCTTTGCAAGGGAACAGGATTCAGATTGACTGGAGCAGCCCAGGGCTCTCCTGGTGATGAAGTGGAGACTGGTTCATTATGGATATGAATGTACTGTATGGCCAAATTTAAACACCCAATAAGATACCTGATTACAAACAACAAAAAATGCAGTCTTGCATCAGAATGTACAAATGGGTGTCTCTTACTCCTTTTTCAGAGAAAGTATCATGGGTGCACACAGCACATCACAGATGCATTAAAGTGATTCAGTTGTTTGTGGAAAGTCCAGATTCTGCAAATATTTAACTTTGGTACGTGTGTAGTCACAATGAAATTGGGGAAAATTATAGAATGAAATCATCTAGGGTGGAGAGCACCTTTCAGATCATCAAGTCCAGCCATTCCCTTAACACTGCCAAGGCCGCCACTAACTCATGTCCCCAAATGCCACATCCACAGGGCTGTTAAACCCCTCCAGGGATGGGGACTCCACCACTGCCTTGGCAGCCTCTGCCAATGCTTGACCAACCTTTAGGTGTCAATGTTTTTCCCAATATCCAAACCTAAACCTCCCCTGGCCCAGCCTGAGGCCGTTCCCTCTCCTCCTGTCCCTGTTCCCTGGGAGCAGAGCCCGACCCCCCTGGCTGTCCCCTCCTGTCAGGGAGTTGTGCAGAGCCACAAGGTCCCCCCTGAGCCTCCTTTTCTCCAGGCTGAGCCCCTTTCCCAGCTCCCTCAGCCTCTCCTGGGGCTCCAGACCCTTCCCAGCTCTGTTCCCTTCCCTGGACATGCTCCAGCCCCTCAGGCTCTGCATTGTCTGAGGGGCCCAGGAGTGACCCCAGGACTGGAGGTGTCCCAGCAGTGCCAGCACAGCGGACAGGCCCTGCCCTGGTCCTGCTGGACACACTGGGGCTCATCCAAGCAAACCTACTCTTCTGAAATTTAATTTCTGGAGGAGAGAAACTTTCATTGTTTTTTAGATGTTTAATGCCAGTCAGTTGCTAAACATTTCAGCAAGCATTTCCAATTGTTTTCAAATTATAGAAACATAGATGATGTTTTGGTTTGGAGACCCCTATGAACTTGAACATTACCAGCAAATAAAACATTAATTTCTATTTGGCTTTACAGTGTTAAGTAGAGTAACTACAGTATATCTCAATCCTTCCTGCACGCCACTGTCCTCTAAAATAGGAGGTATTATTGTGGTGGTATTTAGAAATCAGTGAAAATTCATCATGTATTGTTCAGAAATTAGTTTTCATTGAAATAGAACAAAACTGGCAAAGTTACATAGCTGGAGAAAGTATTCAAAATTCCACAGCTTGCCACGGACTAGCACAGCTTTCAGAATATATTGATTTTGCCACATTAAACACGATATGTGATGCCAGGGCCTAGACTGAGAATGTGTAACATGAATAATTTACCACCTGGATGAGTGAGCCTGTCTCCAGGAGTATGGAGAGAAACAGCCCTGTGAGCTGAGGCTCTGCTCTCAAAGCTGAGAGCTTTCTTGGAAAGGGGAGCATGTGACGTTGAACGGCCTCTGGAGGGTGAGAAGTTGTACACAACAAGCAAGAAATGTCTCACTCATCTCGTGGCTTCCCTTCCCTGCTGGAAAATGTGGGAAGTTCTACAGATTCGTGTCCATCCTGGGCAGGGTTCCAGGTGCTCCTTGGAGAATGCAGAGTGCTCAGCAGGGCCCGGCCAGGAGAGAGGCACTTGCTGAGCCCAGGAGAACCTGGTGTGCTAAGGCTGCTATAAGTTTGACCCATACTTTTGAGGGCCAGCCTGGCAGAAAAGTGGCTATAATTAATTTGAGTGAGACTGGTCCTCGAAGGTGTTTTGTAAATCAGAAGGTTTAACAAGTAAAAATAACAAAATAACAAACATTACAGAAAACAAATAATAAGCCTCGCACAGGTGCCTGAGAAGTCTCTTGCACCTTACTACAACACCTTGAAAAGTGTGGAGTTTCTTTGTTCTCTCTCTTTAGTACCTAATAGCCTAGGTGGGCCTTTTGGCCCTTGGCCCAATGAGAGTAACAACAGTCTTTGAGTTACATTCTCGGAGTCCAATCCACACTTCTGGGCTGGCTCCGAGCCAATTACAATGAGAAACCCACTGAATCTTCCAGCTAAACTTCCCAACATGTCCAAAGGTAAATTCCCTATTTGGAAGCACCTGCTGGGGGTGTGGGGTGCATCACTACAGGCTGCCTCTGGTTCAGCCCTGTCAGGCTCTGGGAGCAGGCTGCTGCTCTGGGAGAAGGCTGAGAGAGCCCTCTGTCATGTCCTGTCCTCTGGTTCAAGGATGGATCTGTCTGGAGTAGGGGGTTTGCTCACATGACTCTGACCAAGGATTGTTCTGCAGAATGAATCACAAGAACTGCAGGTGCTTCCAGTTCTGTGGAAACATTAAAACTTGGTACCTCACAGGACTTCACCAGTAGAGGTGGTTTTCCACAGAGCTGCTCTCATCCTCTGTTTTCTGAGAGGTTTCTGACTTGCCATTTAATTGGCATTGTTATTTACAGGCTAACAGTTCCTCTGTCCCTTTCCCTCACCCAAAACACTCAGTACACTGCCTCCCTGCATCATTCCTTCCTGTTTCTTAAGGGGAGAACGGAGAGAATGGAATCAAAACAAGTGAAAATGCACAACTAACGTATTTTGAATAAACCAGCAAGTTGTGCACTTGATGTGACAAGTGGAGGAGGAAATTGGAAGTTGATAAATAGGTATTGTTAATGTTTTTCTGCAAGGAAACTATGAGAAGATAAATGGTGGAGCAATGTCATGCCTTCTTTCTCATCTTCCTTGTCTCCTTAGCCTCCCTTTGCATGGATTTATATGAAAACTTGTGGTTTAGAAAGTGTTACATGTTCCTGATCAGATTCCTGATCAGACTCCCAAACCAAGGAAGATCTGGGCTCATCCCCTGCTCTGCTGTTGTTTCTGATCACATGGTTTCACTGCCCTGGACCTTTAGTTTCCCACCCTCTGTAAAAGGGTACCTCACACATCTGTTCAGATGCAGATCTGCAGAAAATTCATGGAAAGAAATTTCTGTTTGTACATTGTATTTGAGTCCCTGAGTGGGAACCTGACAAAATTTTTGAGGTTTTTCTAACCACAATTTTACAAAAATGTTGCTGTCTTCTGAAACCCAGACACAGTGTGGGAAATTAAAGGACCATGAAACATGTTTTTTTCTACATGGAATTTGTAGAAATGCTAATAAATAGTGATTGTGCTGAATGGTTCAGCTTTTGGATTTCTAGAATTAGCTATGCCAACCTTTACATTGACTTGGGCTTGGTTATGAGTGTCATAATGTCAAAGCCCAGATTATTCTAATTAGTTATCAGTGTAAAACTTGTGTTCACTCTTCTCCTAACTTTGTTGAAGGACACCTCCAATGAGTTGAAGTTCTGGTCTAGAGTCATGGTCCTGCCTGGATACAAAGAGCCTCTGGGTGTATCTGTTCAGGGAAAAAGGAGTCCTGACTGTGGTGAGTGATACAGCAAAAAGGTGGTGTTTAGGGCATTGTTCTGACAGAATGATTTAATCAAATATTACTGTGTCAGGGATGTCAGGTTTTGTAATTTTTTCTTCTGTACTAATTTGAAAACAAACCAGCAGGAGATTCCAAGTCAGAATAACAATTTAATAGAAAAATTAAAATAAAGACAGAAAAACACTCTGTCTTAAACTAACAGAGTCAGGATACACCCTGTTGGTCAGAGCAGTGGTAGCAGTCTGATTAAATGGTGGCTGCAGTCCTGTTGGAGTGATAGATGTGGCTCTGTTCAAGTGATGATCTTGTAGAAGGGTCTGGTCTTCCTCTGGAGGTTCAGTGGTGGTTATGTAGCTCTTGTCTTCTGGGAATCCAGTAGGTGAGGCTGCCCATGGTGTTCCAAACCTCCGATTATATGCAGGTAGGAACGCATGGTTCCTTCCCTTGTGCAGAGCATCTCACTATGGGATGATGAAATTTTACAGTCATGCAGTGAGACTTGATGGCCCATTAGCAGAGATCAGGGTATCAGGGATGGGTCATGGAGGAGAGAAAAGGAGCACTGCCCCACCTGTTTTAACAGTTTATGAAGATGGCAATATAATACAGACTTTTGCTTACAGCCTACATTGTAACCTAAGACATCTTCACTTCAGTAATCCTCGCTTTTGGGATCTCTTTAATTTTGCTCTTCCAACCCAACTGAGAGGACAAGAGCAAATGCTGAGCCAGGGGAGGCTCAGGGTGGACACCAGGAGGAATTTCCCCATGGAAAGGGTGGTCAGGCCTTGGCAGGGGCTGCCCAGGGAGGTTTCGAGTCCCCATCCCTGGAAGTGCCCAAGGAAGGGCTGGAGGTGGCACTCAGGGCTCTGAGCTGGGGACAAGGTGGGCATCAGGCACAGGGTGGACTCGATGAGCTTGGAGATCTTTTCCAACCTCAATGATTCCATTTTCCAGGAATGATTATATTCTCCATGTTTCCACTTTGGTGCTCAGTACAGGATCTCTCCCAGAGCCTTTCAAAGGCACTGGGGAGAGAAAGCAGTTCTGGGGCAGACCTGTGTGGAGCCACCCACAGAGTCCCTGCTGTGTTACTGGTGGTGGCTCTGCTGCCCGGGAACAACACCCGGGGCTGCCCCAAGGGGCTCTGTGGCTCATCTTTGCTCAGGTTTTGAACACCCAAATCCATAATCCAGTGGAACTGCTGAGGGTTTGCATGGCAGCACAACCTTTGCCTTTTCATTTAGCCTTGGACTTGATGCAATCTCCATTCCAGCAAGAAGGTGTGTTCTGAAATTAAAACAAGCTGGTGATAAGTTTAATAGCGTGATAAGTTTAATAGGGTTCATGAGTTTAATCTCTCCTGACAAACTGAATTCACCATGATAGTGAAAGGGAGGCGTTACCAGGCAATTAATTTTTTTTAGGTTCCAGACAAGGTCTTTAATGGGTGCCTGACACTGTGTTTTAATATTAGATGAAACAATTATTTTCTATCAAAAACTTTCTAAATGTGGGAAACAAGAAAACTCAAGCCTAAAAAATGCTATTCATATGTTCATTAAAAATTATTGGAAAAATGCTAGAGAGCATATTGCTAAATCTGCTTTTCTTTTTAAATGAGAAGTCTTGTTCATTGGAAGACCAAGTCTTCATTTTTCTGTTAAAAATCAAAGAAGGTTTTCCACACTGGATTAAAGAGGCTTCTGGTTTTAGAAGTCCTTGCTGGAGCATATAAAATATATTGGTTAAAACTAAGGAGCTGGCTGTGAGCCTCCAGCTCCAACATCTGCTAAAGAATGACCAGAATAAAAAAAGCATAATCTCCATGAACAAAGAGGGCGATAGGGTTCTTGAATTGCTGAATGGGACTTTCTGGTACCACAGTCACCACAGTAACATTTGAACAGTCCCCAGCAGTAAATTCATTAGCCAACATCTGTATTCTCTTATCTGCCCTCAGATTGCAGGGAGTTCCCATGAGCTGGGTACGGCCTCGCTGCCACACGGCCCGGGCTGTGTTTGCTCCTGATAGCCTTGTTCAAGCCCTGCAGGGAGAGGGGCACCACAAACACCTGCAGTTTGGGGGGCTCAGAAAGCACACAGGGCTGGGGCTGCTGGCATGTTGGTCTGTACCAGCCCCTGGCTCTCACCTGAGCTGCTCATCCAAAAAGGATCCTCTCAGTAATGTCAGAAGTTCCCATGAGCTTCCTGTTAGAGCTGCTCATAGACACAGATCCTTGTGCTCAAGAACACAGAGAAGAGCACAAATGTGGGTTAAAAAGCACCACATTCTGTGTTGAGACAGCTGCAGTTATGTCAGGCCCTAAGGGGGAGAGCAAGGGTGATGACCCTCAATGTCTTCAGTAACCTCCTGAAATGTCAGTGGTGTACAGAGCCAGAGCAGAGCCAATTTACAGCTGCAGCTTCCTCCTGAGGGACAGCTCCCATCTCTGTGTCTGTGACAGGGACAGGGCCCAGGGAACAGCTGGAGCTGGGCCAGGTTATATCTCAGGGAAAGGTTCTTCCCCAGAGGGTGCTGGGCACTGCCCAGGCTCCCCAGGGAATGGGCACAGCCTGAGGCTGCCAGAGCTCCAGGGGCTCCCAGGGATGCCCAGGGTGGGATTGTTGGGGTGTCTGTGCAGGGCCTGGCGTTGGATCCTGGGTGATCCTTGGGGGTCCCTTCCCACTCAGGACATTCCATGGTTCTGCTGCTGTTTATGTGCACTTGAAGAGTATGAACTTTACTTGATATTCTTGTGCTTCCTCTTTAATCCCCAGGGAGACACATCAATGCCCTGTTATCCACAGTGTTAATTTACTATAACACATCAAATTCATCTTCTGGAGTCTGTATGGAGAAATATTTTCAGAGACTAAGGAAGTTACACATGTTTTTTCTTCTCCACATGGGTTTCTTTGGCCTCTTGAGAGGATGCTTCCTTGGTTAAAAAAGAGACATTCTTTGGATGTATTTGGATAATGTTCATTGCATAGACTGTCACTTGCTTGTGAATGAGCATGAAAATTAATCTCCTTCTTAAGAAGGCATATAGACAAGGGGAAGCTTGAGAGATTATTACACCCTGTTTGAGGACATATCAAGTGAATAGAATATAATGTTATTCTTAATAATACATTTCTATCTGACATTAGCATATTATACCTGTATAGAGATTTAAAAACCTATTGCTTCATTAGTGAAGGGCATGTGCATGTTTGCTGTAATGCTTCAAACTGTCACTTTGGGCTGTGCTTAAAAGGACAAATTAGGCAGTTCTGGGTTTGACTGAAGGCAGCTGAATATATTGCTCATAAAATCTGCTGTATTAATTTGTCTCTCTGAGAATCATCCAGGGGTACAGCTCCTGTTTTGAGGCCTCAGGCACACATCTGAGCTGTGGATAGAAAAAGCAGGATGTGTCTCTGTTTGCTCAGAGGGGCTCCTTGGCTCCATGAATCAACAGAGGCTTTCTCTTAAGTAAACTGAGGATGTGAACCTTTGGATAAGTGGCCAGATTTATGCCTCTGTCTGTGAAAAAATAACAGGGACAGCCATAACCTTTGTCTTTTGCTCCATTGTTTGTCATTCTGGTGGAATTGTCAAACAACATTGACAAAAAAAACCCAAATTAAGAATTGCTTAAAATGTGTTTGGTAAATGTTGAGGCTGTCTTGGGTATTCTGCCCTCTTTCCCAATACTGAACTGAAATAATAATTAGCATCTCCAATTCTGCCTTCCTCTCATAATTTAAGGGTTTGCATAGCTGGGAATCCACCGTTGTTGGGAAAGCAGCCTTTGGAATCCCTTAGGATTTCTTTTCCATTTAAAACTCATAAACAATGTCGGTGTTGACCTACATAGCCTCTGATTTTTCTTTTTGTAACCTAAATTGCTGCAAAGGCTACTAATTACAGCGTACTCAAAAGTAAATTAGCAAGCCATCAGTAAAAATTACATTAAAAGCAACATTATTTCCCATAACATTAATAAGCCCTTTTTGGGTGTGATTTATTTTTGCAACAATTACTGTACAGTCTCCTGGAAGATGTATTTCTGTGTAGTTAATATAATATACATGTATGCAATTTTCCATTTTAGTGCCTATTGATTGCTTCATTTTTCATCTGTATTAGGCTATTCTTATAATTTCCTCTGGGCTTTCAGAAATGGCAGACATCAAGGGAAAAGTGGAGTGCTAAGTCCTGTGGGAAATGCAAAAAAGCAAATGAATCAGAGTCGAATGGAAAGGACTGAGTTCAAGTGCACTTGCATCATGAGAATTTAAACTGCCTTCCAACCTTTTAGAGATCTGAAAGTATTTTTATTGAAGGAACTTTGCTTTTATGTATTTTACCGGGAAATGAATTCTAATTGTGAGCCAAGTCCTTGTGAATGTAAGAGAAGTGTGTCCATTCTGCTCTGTTTGACAGCCTCCAAGCTGACAAGGTGAAGATGAATGTATTTTGCTCTCAGCTGTATAATTTGAAAATCATTTGAAAACTTAGGTACAAGTTACAGTAGCTCAGGAAGTTTTATGATACAAGCCTAGTCCCAAAATTCAGATTTGCTACTTCAAATGTCCAGGGTTGCAAGGCACACTGGTATCAAAATATAAGAGAAGGTAAAATCGCTTTTATCTAGCACATGTGAAGTGAGAAGCAGCTGGTTTAGTTCAAATTAAGAATGTGTACAATTAGAGTGAGTCCAGAGGAGGCCACGAAGGTGATCAGAGGGCTGGAGCCCCTCTGCTCTGGAGACAGACTGAGGGAACAGGGATCCTGGAGGGGAGAAGCTCTGGGTGATACAACCTTGTGTGTGGCCAGGGTGTAATAAACGAAAATGTATCAAGTCTGAGGGTCGACCTGCAACTTCCCAGAGTGGCTTAATGTGTCGGTGCAGGCAGGAACGGGCCGGGGCTGCCGGGGTAACTCTTCTCCATCTTTAATGAAACATCAGTCTCCTTGCAGGATTTTGCACAGCTAAAGGATGGCAGCAGGTCTCGGTCTGCCCACAGCAGCCACATATTTCTTCATTACAAAGCATCTTAAAACTTTTTTAGCCAATAACATATTGTTAAAGCTTACAGGCAGTTGTTCTAACCAGTCAGTTATAGCACACGGACAC
>VXBB01009995.1:19880-38824 GCA_013399915.1 Illadopsis cleaveri | reverse complement strand
TCAAGAAATGTAGCTATTTTCTATTGGGCAGCATGCCAAAAACTCCTCCTTGATCCTTGAATACTTAAAGGAGGGCACAGAGATTTTTGGGGCATTTTTGGGGTGTGATAGCAGGTGTTAGGATCCTCCCTGCACCTTGCATGGTTTATACTCTTTTGTTTTGTATAGTTTGTTATTTTCATCTTTGTTAAAACCTTTTGCTTTTCAAACACCTCCGATCAGCAGTCTTGCCATATTTATAAGCCATTTCTGAGAGGCTGCAGGCAGCCCTCAGAGTGTGATGCACCTTCATGGGGCTAAAAAACACTCTGGCCCCATGCAGAAACTCATCACCTTCCCTGGGAGGGTGGGCAGGCCCTGGCACAGGGTGCCAGAGCAGCTGTGGCTGCCCCTGGATCTCTGGCAGTGTCCAAGGCCAGGCTGGACATTGGGGCTTGGAGCAGCCTGGGACAGCAGAAGGTGTCCCTGCCCATGGCAGGGACAATGGGAATGGCAATGGCAGGAGCAGGGATGATCTCTGAGGTCCCTTCCTACCCACACCATTCCATGATTCCATGGACTGCAGTCATGGTCCTTGTGGTGAATTGTTCTCTTTGCTGTTCCCTCAGGCCTCCCTGTGGGGTTGTGCTGGCAGGGACAGGCTCTGTCTTCAGTCGGTGTTAATTACAGATGTGAATTTATCTTCACAGCTCTCAGTGAGATAATTAAATATAATTTTATTAAACAGCCTGGGTGCTGCAGTACCTGTTTATAATACAGTCTGGGATAATGGAGTGAATTTATGTTCCACTGGCAGGGGTAGCTATAACTTTTTGCTGGTTTAATGGTTACTTGTGCTTTTACGACCACTAGACAAAGAGAATCAGGCACAGGATTTGGCTGCAATTGCAGAGTGCAGGAACAAAACTGGAGCAAAGGAGCTGACACACAGTCTTCTAAAATCACATTATTCTGCTGAAATCAAAGGTGTTGAGCAGGAACATGGATGAGAGAACTCCCAACCAAATTCATTCAGAGCTCATGTTAATTCTCCGTCCTAAGCCAAGTCACTTATCCAGTCTGTACCTAGTAGGGGAGAAATACTACACTGGATGGTTCACCCAAACCATTTTAGAAAGTGCCCAGACTGGGGTGAGTGAGAGTCAGAGGGAGAAATCCAGTCTGTCCATGTCCAGCTGGGCACCTTTGTGAACTTCTGGAGTTTTGTTACAGAAAATGGTCGATTTTAAATGGGTAAACTGGTCCACTGGTAAGGAATATTGGATTTTCAGAGGTGCCCATGAAGGAGTTCTCAGATACCTACTCAGTCTTCTTGGAGGGATTTGCTTCCCTGGCTTCTTTAGCCTACAATTCTGGGAGCTGTAACTATTCCACAGTGAACACCTGTGCAAGTTATCTGGACAGAGTCTTGTGCCTTTGTCATCTCGTGCATTGCTTTTCTTAGCACACAGAGCCAAACACTGTAAAAAGGTGTTTCCTTGTGAACATTTATTTGGAGGTTATATTTATGCCCTTCCAGAAAGGTCAGGGTAAAAACTCCTGTGCAGGATTAAACATGGGGTCAAAATTGGATACTGAACAAGTACAAAATGTAGAAGTTCATCTCTTTTCTTTGAATAAATTGAAAACAGATTGAATTCTGTTCTCTGCCCATAATTTGGCACTCAGTGCTTTCTACCTTTACTAAAACTCTTCTACTGGCACATCAGGTTCATGTGAGTCTTCCAGGGCCACCAGCTCCCACTGTCTTGTGGGGGGAAAAAAAGACTTCTAGCACTGACATCTTCCAACTGAAAAGAAAAAAATACAATCTTTTTTATTGTGGGCTTCTCTTGTGTGAAAGATCCTTTTCTCCCTTGATCATCCCTGGGCCCTGCAGATTCTCTAGCTACTACCTCAGCCATTTGTCATAAAGGGTTTATTATTAGATGTTACAGCTTTTCCAGGCTGCTTCTCCAAAGTGTTTTGACCTGGTTTGTAGTGGCTGTACAGTCAGTCTGCTGGACTAGTACAGGTGCTCTTTATTTGAGGTACAGCTTCACCTCCTGAAGCCTCAGTGTGGTGTCTTTACATAACCTTTCTGCCATCTTCAAGGATCCTCTTTGCACTCCTGAGGGTTTTTTTCTGAGCTTACTTTGAATTGTTCTTGATTGCAGCACAAGTCTCCCTTTTCTGTTAATCCAGGGTGGACCTTAAACACCAAGAGATCTGCAGGAAGAACTGAGACCTCAGTGCTGGCCAGGGCCATGTCACGAGTTGCTTTTCCTGTGGTTCCCTAATTAACTACTTAGTGGAATAGTCATTAGTGATATAGAAAAATCAGTCTTGGCATTATGCCATTAAATATGACATTTACTTGATGCACATGGGGACACTGGATTCATTCTTTACAGCTGCAGGTTTTGGTCCTGTGTTTCTGTGGTCTCTCTGAGGCGGTTGGTAACATAAATCTGGTCTGTATTTCTCTTTTTGAGGGCTTGAAGATGCAACTGCTGCTGTATGTGCAAGAGTGAGTTTGTGCTGAGAACTGCAGCTGGGACCAGGGGCTGCCCATCTGTTGGGACAGTATCTGTGCACAAACAATTTCTAAGTCACTACACATGAAACTTGTTCTTCATCCAGGTCCATGTGTGTCAAAAGCAAACTCAAACACAACATCAAATGTCCTCAAGGAGAGAAATCTTTCCAGCTAAGACTGGGGGGATGAAGCACTGCAGAGCACATTTTGTATGTACCAGCCTTGAATCCTGATCAAAACTCAGAATTCCTCACTCCTGGATCTCACTGTGCCATGCATGTGATGGAGATGGCAACTGACCCTTTTGGCTTCCCTGACTCTCCAGATGTTCCCCACTCCTGCTGCAGAAGGTGCTGGTGCTCACTGCTCAAACCTGGCACCTGTTCCCAGGTGTGTCACCCTGTCCCTGTCTTGGATGTTCATGAGGAGCTTCTAATTTCATTTCCTTTCTGATTTTCAGTCAAGTCTCCCAGAGAATTGTACTCATGTCCTGTTTGCTGGGTTTTTTGGGTGTGATACAAGTAAGGAAGAGTTTTCTGCTGAGGAGGAGATAAGCTCAGAAGACCTGAGCATGAGAAAATCTAATTACTATTCTGCTATTGCTCAGCGTGACCTGTTTAACTTTCAGTCACTTCCCCAAAGGTGACTACGGGTAAGAACCATGAGTTTGGTTACTTTACTGAAGGAACTGGGGCTATCAAAGCCTATCTGGCATCTTTATAGGCTACTGTTCTGTTTTATAGAGGGAAAATATAAATTTTCTAAAAATTTAATATGTAGGACAAAATTGCTTAAGTAAATTTGCTGAGATAAGGCTGGAGTGTTTAAGTGATGAGTTTGGAAGGAGAACTTCAAGAGGAGGGTAAGACACAGAAATCTGAGCAGGCAAACTGAGCCTTGTCTGAGCTGATGCTGCTCTCAGGAGTGCCAAGACTTTCTTTTAGCATATGGGAAGTTTTATAAGGACACAGACTGAGGCAAAAAGCAGTGCAATTCAAAGATCATCCATCTCTTCTAGTGCTAATAATTTCTTAGCTTTTATCTCTCTGTGAATCTAAAAGCACTTAGCCAGGAATTGGTATAAATTTTCCCCATTAGCCTGTCATCACCTAACAGCTGAACCAGAAATTGAACTGGAGTGCTGCCCTGTCAGTCTGGTGAAACACTGGGGTCAGGGTCTGTGCCAGGCTCTGACTGACAGAGCTGTGGGGGTGGTGTTGCTGTCACCTCTGCCCATTCCTGGCATCTCAGGCCATTCCAGACTGGTGTTTACAGCACTGATCCTGATGCTGTCATGGTTCACCACATTGCCAGGGAACACAAGGAGGACAGCAGGTCTGGAGGTTTCCAGCCAGCTTGCTCATTGTTTTTGGTCTGGGCTAAATGTGGGGGTGCATTTTCATGTAGGTTTGATCTGTAATTTAGGTTGGATTCATTGTACCCTTTGTTCAGCCACTGCCCCACAGTTCACCCCTCTGTTCAGTTAATGCCCTAAAGTTCACCCCAATGGTTCCTGCTGTTTTGTCCCAACACCTGCTGTTGTCCATCTTAATTTTAATAACCCCCTGGTCTTGTCAATCATCTCGGAGCCTTTCCCAGAGTCTGGAAAATTCCTGGAGGGACGTCAAGTGATTGGACAAAACCAGGGCTTTCCCCTCCTATTTTCCCCCTGAATGGTTCTTGTGTCTGTTTATTTTGTTTCTTACTGTACCCTGAGATTTTCCTATTGGTTTGTAACTATACACATTCCTATGTTCAAATTCCCCCTTAAAAGCTGTTGTTCCCCGGGGGTCGGGGTCTTTTCCACAAGGCAGACACTCTGAGGGAAGGATCCCACCCCAGGGGTCCCCAATAAACCCCTCGTTGCTGAACCTTGGGAGAGTCCCTCCTTTCTTCCACCGCCATCGACAGGCTAACGCTCCTGGTCAGCCAAAACCCACAGGATTGTTTCGGTGCTGGGGCTCACCGAGCCGACCATACAGCCAGTGCCAGAGACAGCTCAAGAGTGAGGAAGGCCGGTTTTGTGCCTTGGGAAAGCAGGGCAGGTGAGTGTCTCAGCACTGTTATTGTCTTCCAGTGGTGTTGACTGGAAAAATCTGGGGTTTGGGGGTGTGTTATTATTATTGTTCTTATTATTTTTAGTCTCCTGAATCCATTGTTATAAGAGAAATTCCAGTTAGAGGTCCTAAATGTATTCAAGAAGTCTGTGAGGGAACCCTTGTAGCTACTCATGTGTGTCTGAGGCACAGGCTGGCTGTTTTTGAAGCAATGGAATATGACAGTCAGAAGCCAGTTAAAAACAAGTGATTTCAGTACAGGAGCTGATGTTCCACTGACTCTAGGCTGATAAGCTGCCTGCTCTCAAATTACTTACCTGCAAGTAAATCATTTCTGAGCCCCCCCAAACAGGTTCTGATGTTATGAAAGGATTGAAGGAACGTGAAGTCCTCACAGTGATGATGAAGAAGGAGCTGTTCTGTCTTCACCCAAGCTGCAGATAAAACTTTCCCTCGGTTCGTGCAATAACACAAATGTGTGTCATATCTGCTTTCCTTTTATATCTTCTTATTCCAGTTGACAACAAGAGTCAGATGTGCCAGATATGCTTAATCTGGAAAAGAGTGTCAGCAGGATCAGTGTTTTCTCTGCTTTCATATTTCCTGCCCTTTTAATACTCAGAGCTGCTGATCTGATTTCTCCTGGCCATACTTCTCTGTGTAGTTTTTTTTTCCTATTTCTGTTTCTCTGACTTTGGGTGTGTAACTGTGTATAAAGTTGGTTCTTCCAAGAGGTACAATAATAAATGGAGTCTGGTAGGTGGCATGAAGGTGGAAATAACATTGCAGGGAACATCCTGTCTGTGGCTGTAGAGCACTTTGTGAAGGTCTGTGTTTACTTTAGAAGTGCCTTGGTTACTGCTAGCTCGCTTTTGCTTCTTCCACACTTAAACAAACACACAATGAATTTTCATGTAGTAAACAGAAAGGTGGCACTTTAATGCTTTAAACAGAGATTGGAAGAGAAACCATTTTTCCACAATGAAAATAATGCATAATGATAATAATGGTGATAATATTTTTTCATCAGAAATAACACTTGACATCACAATACTTCAATATTTTTGAGAGGAAAATATTGTCATTTAAAATGTTGCCTTGAAATTTTCCTTCTACATTTAATGCAAGAGGCTCAGTTTCCAGACTGCTGGTGGGTAGAAGGCAGGGATAACACCATCTCTGCTCCCGGAATTGATTCTCTTTGTGCTGTTTCAGGTCAATCTCACATTTAAGTGAGTCCACTCCTCAAACAGGTGTCAACCTCACAGCTGCCTCAGCTGTGACTTTGCAGCAGCTTTGTGAAAGGGTGCAGGGACCTTTGCCAGGGCTGGGAAATGGGAATTGCAATAGGGAAATGTTGGTTGCTGGCCTGACCAGAGTTTCAGCCTCATTGGTCTGTCTCCATGGTGATATCCTGAGATGTGGCTGGGCAGGCATTTGCTCTGGGTTGTTTTTTGGAAGGTCAAACTGAAGCTGATAGCCAAGCCATGAGCCTGGGGTGGGGTGGGCTGGGGGACTGGGGTTGCTTCCAGTGGAAATGGCTCTGCCACCTTGGGTCTGTGCTTGGCACCACTGTCAGGCAGCTACAGGGAGGTCAAGGCCCAGCTCCTGCTGCAGAAGGGCCCTGGCCAGCAAATCCTGGTCCAGCTCAGTGGAAGGAATTGCCACTTCCTGATGCCTCTGCAAAGAAAAGCAGTCTCTTGTGCAGATGGGCTGACAGTTGCATACAGACACGAGACACAGCCAGAGGTGCCCTGAAAGAGCAGCCCCACAGAGGGTGTGTAGGACCCACGGCTGAGCCAAAGCTCCCACAGCAGTGAGGGAGGGGGAGGAGAGCTCCAGGCCCAAGACACCCTGGCCCAAACTGCAGTGCCACAGAGCCCTCAGCACTACAACCTGCCCTCACCCCTTCCACCAGTGCTTGCTTGCTCTCCTGGGCTTGGGAATGAACCAGCAGGAAAAGGAAGAGTTCTATTTTTACCTCTCTGAACCTCTCTCCTTTTCTGCCATACTTAGACTGGTACAAAGGAATTGAGATCATGATGAATTGAGACACTCACTTCTACTGAGGGCTGAGCTGTTTGTTTCTGAATGGAGGGAAGAAGATGGATTTTTGGGGACAACTTTCTGTTGTTCTGGTTTATAATGAAGCAGAGCTCCATATTTACATAAGGAAAAGGAGATGAGATGTTTTAACAGTGGTATTTTGCTTGAAAACTAATTTTTCATGTTAATTACACATCTGTAGAGCAACTCTTGTATATGGCACTTAGTGTTACAGATGGCACAGGCTGGCCCCTGAGAGCCCTGGTTTGAATCATTGCCCCTCTGTAATAGACTGTGAGCCAACCATGTGTGATATTCTTGACAAGGATAAACCCAGCTGGCTCATAGTAGCAGAAACCAACATTTATTTCAGTCAGCTATTGAGTGATAGTCCTTTCAGTGTTGCTCTTGTTGCCAAGTTTGCCTTCCAAAATCCCTAAGGACGCTGCTGAATATTGTTGGGAGCAGGGATTTTTTCACACTCCTGCTTTTTGCCGCCATGTCACACTTACCTTTACTTTCCAAGTGTAAAACTGTTTTCTTTGTCGCTTAGCAAGAACATTTTGAGAGAATTCATATGGTAAAATACATCTGGGAAGGTCTTGCTGACTGTTCTGGAGAAGGCTGCATTCCCGAGGTCATGGGATGAGTATGTGAAAGGGAGAGTAGTTTGCTGCATGTGATATGCTGGATTCATTGGTTTTTTAAACAGCCAAAACAAAGTACATGAACAAGAATGTAGAATTTCAGCTCATGAGAGCTGGAAACTGAAATGGCTCCAGGATCTGGGTCAAGAGGAAAACTTGGTGAACTTCTGCATAGAACAAATATTTCCCTAGTGCTACATGGTGCTTCTCACAGAGTGCAAGAGAATCTTCAGGGGCTCTAAGGAGAACGGAGTGAGGTGGAGGGTGGGGGAACCAGCTCATGTGGGCACTGAAATGCCAGACCATTGGCACTGCCTGTGAGGGGACAGCAGCACTGCCTGGGCTGGGCCAGGAGTGTCAGAGATCAGAAAGCTGCAGGAGCTGAACTGGGCAGCACCACAGAGCTTTTGGCCCTGATACAGTGAAAGCCGAGGGAGAGAGAAAACTCACGGCAAGAACAGAAGGAAAGACATCATGTCTGGTCACTCTGACCCTCTAACGCTGACCACTTTGATGAAGGAAGATGCAACAAGGGCTTGGCTTTTCCAGCATAGCAGAGTCCGTGTCTAACAGTCCTCCCAAGGAGGGCACTTCAGCCCCTGGTGGAGAGCTTGGGCACAGCATCTCCTCTCCTCCTTCTCCTTCCTCTCCTTCCGCTCCTTCTTCTCCTTCTCCTTCCTCTCCTTCCGCTCCTTCTTCTCCTTCTCCTTCCTCTCCTTCCGCTCCTTCTTCTCCTTCTCCTTCCCCTTCTCCCTCTCCCTTCTACAAACTTGAGGAAAATGCTTTTTACAGAGAAATACCTCTTTTGAAAATGCAATTTACTTCTTGAATCAATATAGTTAAATAGGTAGGTAACAGTAAAATAAAGAAATGGATATGAAATGTGTGAAACTTGATTTGCCTATGAACTTGTTAAATGTAGGCTTTGATTTTTGAACATAAGAACATTCGTACATTAGAGTTAGCTTAGTTTATTTCCCCTTTCATTATTGCCTGGATTTTTGTTTTCCTTACTGACAGTCTCATTCATTCATTCTTGCTCTACCCTCATGATCTGTGAGCACATTTGGATTTCATTGTGCATGCAGAATTCCTGGTTATTGCATTTGAAACACATCCTGGATGGAGCCATTGGAAATGTAAACCAGGTGCTGAAAGCTGAATTGTAGATGGAATATGTGAGGAGTGTCTCACCCAGGGACATAAATCCAACCCCAAAGAGAAAGGAACAGGATTGCAGAGGTTGTAATTGCAAATCCCTTCGTGTGCAGCCAAGCTGCAGGGGACAGTACAGGCAGGGTGATTTCCTCTTTATCCTTCTTTCCTGTTGAAGTCTTTGCTCTTTTCTTGATGTCTCCAGGAGCTGCTGTGTGTAAAGTTGTTGTCTGACTGCCAAAGGAAATTCCTGCGTGGTGTAAATGTCCCTTTCCCAGAGGGGAGCACTGGGGCTGAGAGCAGAAAACCAAGGGGGCAGCTGGGTGTGTGCTGAGCTGTCAGACGCCCACCCTGTCACTCTGTCCCCAGACAGCTGCTGTGGCTGCCTGGCAAAGCCTGTGCCACACCTCCAGGGCCTGGGGAAGGGGCCTGTCCGAGACCTGGACCCAGCTGGCTGCACTGGCCTGTGCTTCTCTAGGAAGAATTGACATGGTGCACCCAAAATAATGACATTCTCGTCACTGTGAAGTTACTGGAATAGGGGAGACAGCCAAAGAGTAGCTGGGAAAAGAACAGGAGCTTGGGAGATTTGATTAATAAGGAAAATCACTACAAGGTGTGGAGGGTGATTGAGAGAGGAATGGAATGGAATGCACTATAAATATTTGAAGAACAATATTCAAGACAGAAGGGATGTGAAAGTAGAGAGGTATGAAATAAATGCAAAGGGGAGGCAGTTTTCTGACAGTGAGATGTTTCAGGCTGGGTAGTCAATACTTCAGAGGGACTCCTGACCAATGGCTTGTCTAGAAACTAACCCAAAGAGACAAGGAATGACACCTCGAGCAGGCAATCCTTTGTGGTGAGGCAGGAGGAGATGGAGTGGCTTAGATATTCCTGTCAGCATTCAGTACTGATAACATGGCTGCTGCTCTGATATTTCAGAGTTGAGGCATCATAAATGGGCACAAGCAAGTTGAGCAGTTTAGTGCATAGATCTTGTGGAAGGTAATAGCTGGAAACTATAAATCCTGAGATTTCTAGAAAAACAAATATTGCTTCACCTTGAATTAAAGAAATATACTCTTGTGATGTAAAATGGATTCTTAATTGTGAATTAGACAGCTATGATTGAGTGTTAGGCTGTCCCAGTTGTGGCAGCTGTGGGAGGTGTGTGGGACCAACCATGTTGGAGGAGGAACCCAGTTCCCAGGTCTGCAGCAGGGTAACAACACTTGTGTCTGTTAGCACACCTTGTAAAAATCATCTTTTTAAACCAACTCAAACACTTCAGCATCCTACCAACCAGCAGGATGGCCAGGGATTGAAACAAGAGTTCTCTGGCACTGTGACACTGCTCTTGAGGGTTCTCTGCTCCTGGCTGGGGAATGAAGGCTCCTGCTGCCCTGGAGAGCCACAGCTCTGCTCTTCCCTCCTTAATTACCTCCTTTCAGTTAGTCCCAGGTTATCAGGCAACCCACAATGAACTGGAGAAACTCAGGTCTCTGATAGGTCTCTATATTATAACGTTTCTCAGCTGTCCGAAATCCTCTGCAGGAGCACATCCCAGTAGGTCTATATAGCTGTCTTCTATATTTAGTATAAATTCGATATTGTCAGCAAGAAAGATCACTTACAGCACTCCCATTGTATTTTAGTTTTAGTGAAGCCATTACTGGAGTCATGTCTTTTATTTATATTAACATGTTGTTAAATGTAAGCTCATGAAGATGTAAAGTGCATGAAATCAATTAGGTACAGATTTAAGGAGTGGACATAAAGGAAATTTTCTGATTTACCTTCCCATTTGTTGAATATAGACCTTGCATTACTTTGAACATGAAAGGAATCAATTGACTCTATTTAATTCCCTTAATTAATTTCTGTTATCGTTTCCTTGCCTCTTTACTTCCATTTAAAACTACCTGGATCCCAGTTAGAAAATTCCCTGAAGTCATAACAATTTGAAATTAGAAGGTTTATTTTAAAATATCATTTGGGCTCTAAGAGCTTATTAGCTAAAAACTATGTTCCAAGGTAATCTTCAACTTCACAGAAGGGTTTAAATTTTTTTAAAATATTTTTGCATCTGCTTTTATAAAGTTTTCTTTGTTTTTTTATTAATTTGTAACTGGAGAAGTGTGGAAAACCTCTTTCTCAGTAGAGGGAACTTTCTAAACGTGCCCAAGCCCCTGGTTTGTTTTTTTTAGCAAGGGAAAAGCCTATCAACTTATTTTTTGCAGTATTTTGTCCAAAATACTGAAAGCTCTCTATAAATGCTAATCAGATTAGATTTGGTAGGAATACAGTTTTTTCAGTGCTGTCTACTTGTGAACCAGATTTCCATAATGCATTTTTTTATTTCAAAAGCTGCTGCTGAACCACAGAACCTCAGGATTGCAAAGAGCAGCAACCACCAAGCTTTTGGGAAACTTCTTGGGTGGCCTTCAGTTGGTCTGGTTGGGTTTTGTGCTGGCCATGGATACTATAAAAATTTGGTAACTTTAGTGACAAAAGAAGTGTGAGTCAAATTATCTGCAGGTCAGCCCTGTGAGTTTTGTGTGAGATGCTGCTGCTCCTGTTTGGGCTTGGATGTAACTCGAGCAGGCTGGGTTGTATTGCTGAGTGGTTAATTAACCTCTTACCCATTACAGGAACTAATGAGCAGAGCTTGGCCAGTCTGGTCTCCTGGGGCTTTTCTCTCTGCTGCCCCTGGGTACCTCCAGTCCAAGGGCCCCCTATTTTCCCATGTGATGGTTCCCACTTTGTAGGAGCCTTGCTGGGCCACTCCTGGTGGGACCTTGGTCACCTTTGGAGCCAGGCTCTGCTCCGGGGCCCAGCAGTGGCACCAGAGCAACGGGCAGGGACTGAGCCCAGCAATTCCCCCTGCACAGGAGGCACAACTTCTGCCCTGGGCAGTGCCCAGCCCTCAACAGGCTGCCCAGGGAGAGGCTGGAGCCTCCTCAGCGGGGATATTCCAGAGCCCTCTGGACACAATCCTGTGCCCTGAGCTCTGGGATGGCCCTGCCTGAGCAGGGAGGTGGCACCAGTGACCCTCTGTGCTCCCTTCCAGCCTGACCCACTCTGTGCATTTCTTTCAGATTCCTGCCCAGAATCATTTTGTGTCTCCCCTGATGGAGTCTCGTGGTCCCTGTGGAAGGAGCATTGCTGTTAGGGGAGCAGAGTTGAACACTCCCACAGCTGTTCCCTCCTCAGGGCTCTGTGGCCTTTGTGTGTGCAGGGCATGGAGTGAGGGGCAGGGCCTGGAGTGAGGGTCAGGCCAGTGGGACTTGGAGCTGTCAGGAGCCTTTTAGTAAAATCCTGGAAAACGTGGATCTCTGATGCATCGGATACTCTGCCTGAATCTCAAGTGTCTGTGCAATGTCTAAATTTAGGATGTGAACACTTGGTTCCACAGGCTTCACTGGAAGTGTTGGGTTTAGTAAATACTTCAGTAATGAGTTAGGGGCTTGGAAACTGAGAATCCTGAACAGTCCAGCATTGAACCTGGAAGACAGCTCACAGTCCTACACCACATAAGGGTCATGTTTTACAATTAAAACCTCATGTGCTCATGAATAATGTATGGTCAAATCAGTTAATCACGGAAAGGGAATGGGCTGTGTGCTAACCTTTAATGTTCACTGTTGGGAAACAGGAGGGGAAGAGGCCACTTCTGTTCATTCTTTGAGAGAAACAAGCAGCAGCAGCAGCTGGAGTTGGCTGGGGCAGAGGCTTGTGCTCTGAGATCACTCTGGAAAACAGAATTAGTGATGGATCAAAGTTGTAAAGTTGTCATCTGACCTATGCTTGTGTCACTGAGCATTTGGAAGGAAGTGCTTTCAAATGCTCATCATATAAATGAGACAGAATAAAGAATAATTCTTTAGGGAAAGAATTGACTGAATGGAAAACAGCAGCTATGCCCCAGCCCACCACTCACAGTGCTTGGCCAGAAAAAGAAGAGTTTCTGAAAAGCACGGAGGGATGTGTGTTGATGGGATGTGCCATGCCTGGGATAATCAGTTTTTCTGTCCCCTGGGGCTCTGTTCTGGGTGAACTCTTCAGATGCTACAATGGTAACAGATTTAAGTGGGGGTTTCCTGCATGGTTTGGGGTTTTTTGCATTTTGGAGTTTTGAAATGAAGTGGATTACTGGGGCTTCCTTCTGGGAACAATTTTCTAGGTAGATCTTTAAGCTGTAACTACACTTGGGGCCAGCTGAAAGTAAGGAACCCTACAGCTGGGGATGTTTTCTCCCATTACAGCTGGAGGCAGGGAAGTCTTTAGGAATTAAGAGAAAAATCCCACCAGGCCCTTGCTGCATCTTACAAAGCCAGGCTTTAAGTGACTTTCTCAGTTTATGACAGGAAGTCCCTTGGCACAGCAGAGTTGTCATGGATACTCCAACTCCAGGCCACTAAAGCCCGTCATTTGTTACATTTATGAAATCTCCAACACTTTTCAATCTGCTCTCAGCACCATTGCAAACCTACATCAAAGCAGATGGTGCAAAGCTGCAGGAATAACCTCTTTACCTCCTCGGGCTTGGAGAGGGCTCTGCTGCTCAGAAAGCTCCAACAGTGCCAATAAAGTCATCACCTGAGCAGCACTGGGGTAGCCTTTAATGTAAATAAAAGTAGAGTTTGTCATGCTTTCTCTAGAGAGCCCTCACAGCTACGGATGAGGGGCTGCCTTTTGCAGCCCAAAGCCTTCTGTGCTCCCTTAATCGAGGTGAGCTATTTTGGATACATGACATCAGTCAGTGAGCAGACCTGCTGACCCAGAGCTGCTTGGCAGATTTTGGAAGCTGGGGCAAGTGCTGGGATAAAAAGTGGAGTAGATTATTTCCCTCTTTGCAATGATGTGGGGAGAAATGTTCTTCATGTTGAAGTTGCAAACTAGAGAGCATAAGGAAAAGTTGAAAATAAGAGGCATTATGAACCTGCCTTGGCTTTGGATCTGGATTTCAGTCTGTCAGACTCGCTCTTATTTCCCTGTTTAATTGGCAATTAGTGCAATAGATCTCTGTGTACCCCTTTAGAATTAATTTCAGCTGTGTGCTGACAGATCACAAGGAGGAGCCAGGTGAAGAGAGGATGAGTCTTGAAAGGCAGCTTCTTCCATGTTTCCTTAATTATTCCTTCAAGGATCTGCCAGCAACAATGCTTCTGTTATTGCTTTATTGAGCAGATGTAGGGAAACAAATACTTTTTTTTTTAGAAAACTTAGCTTTTGGGCCTTGTTCTAATAAATTATTTAAATTGACATAAATGAGTAAGCTGTCAAGTGCACCGGCATTCACACGATTCCCCCTTTCAGTGCTAAAAACAATTCATGGTAACTTTTGTGGAGCATGCACTGATGCTTTGCTGGCTGGGGCGAGGCAGCCAGTGAAGGGCTGGGAGCTGATGGTGCCAGAGGCTCCTGGCTGCAGCAGTGGGGTGACAAACCTGGGACTGAAGGTGCTGTGCCCTGCCCCGGGCACTCCATGGAGAAACCCAGCCCTGCCCCTGCTGGACAGCTCCCGAGGTGTCTCCAGCTGCCAGGAGCTCTTTGAGGAGCACATCTGGAGCCAGAGAAGACTCTGAGCAGCTGCCGAGGCTGGTCCCACCCCATGTGCTCAGCCCCTGTCCTGGGGCAGTCAGTGAGGGTTCTCCTGCAGGGGATGGGCCAGGGCAATGCTGTGGAGGGAGGGAAGCACAGGAGGGGTAAGGGCACGTTCCTGATGACAGCACAAAGCACAGCAGTGCCCCAGCCTGGCCCCCAGCCAGCTCTGCGGGCACAGGAGGCTGTGACCCGTCTGTCCCTCCCTGCCCAGTGCTGGCCAGGGAACCCGGGGACAGCCAGGGAGCCCAGGGACACCGTGTGCTGCAGAAAGCACTGAGAACAAACACAGCCTCCTCCAGGGCTGTGCAGGGAGGTGTCTGTGAGAAATACACATTTTTTATGCCCTCACTGTGTTGGGCCTTTGCTCTGTCCATGCAGTGCAGGCGTGCAGGAGCACTCCTTTAGTTCTGGCTTTGTCCCATTTTCCAGCTGTTCACGGTGTTTTATTCTACACTTTGCTTCACCTCTTATGCAGAACATTTTTCTGATCTATTTCTTTCAAGTGAAGCTACAGTACAGCATTAGAGAGAATTGAACAGGGGGAAACCTTCCCTTTCAAAAAAAAAAAAAAAAGCAGCCTTGGTGGTTTCAGACTGTAAGTGCAGGGATAAACACAGGAAGCTAACATTTCTTTGGATCAATGTCTGAATTGAAATTGTATGAATCATTGATTTTTTTTGTTTTGTTTTGTTTGGCAGAAATGTACTAAATTGCATCAAGGAATGCCACAACTTGGAAGTAAGGGGTTTGTGTGTGTGCTTATGGAAAATGGTCTGTGTTAATCAAGATGAGAGTAATAAGCACTGAAAGCCATACATCCTACCAGGAGAGATGACAACCTGTAAAAAGAAGAGGGGTAATTTGTAGGCTCTGCTATAAACCTGGTTTGGTTCTTGGTGGGACACTGAGGTTAGGAGAGGTAGAGCAGTGTGCCTCTCTGAGGGGATCAGCTTTTCAAGGATTTGGTGCAGATGTTGGCAGTGTCCATGGGAATAAACCAGTGCAGACTTGTGTAAAGCAAGAGGAACCTTTCTAACAGCAGTAACTTTATGAAATAGTTGTGTGGTTTGAGATGCTGAAGGGCTACAGCTTCATTTATTTATTTGTTATTATTTTAAAATTTTTTATTTAAACATCTAGGAGAAACTGTAAAACCATCCTTGTGAAGAGGATGGGAAAGTGATTATGGTAAATCTACACTTCAGTGGCTCTCCAATCATTAACTTCAGCCTCAGGTACACTAACCTTGCAAGGAGAATAAATCAAAAATACTTAAAAGTTTTAGCTACAGCTTCCACCCAGCAACACCCACCTTCAGCATAGTTAAGACATCAAAAGGGAGAGAGGCCTTGAAAATAATGAAGTTTGGGAACTCAAGAAATTACAGAGGTCACTTCAGATCCCATGGCCCCTGAGCAAAACCATTTCAAGGCATTTTACTTTTCTGACCTTCTTTGTACACATTTGAAAGCCACAGCTTTTTACCTAAAGTGCTCTAAAGATTAAACAGCTTTTTAACATCTGCTGTGTTCAGTGTGTAGGAAGAGCTCTCGGTTGCTAGCAAGATGGATGGGTTTTTACGTGATTTGGAAAAGGTGTTTAAACATACTTTGATTTATGTTTTTTGCATTCTGTTACACTCTGAAAAGGAGTAAAGAAATACCTTGCTATAATTTGGTGATTTTCATTCAGGAGAAAGAAATGCTTTAAAAACAAAGCACACCCACATCTAGAGGTCAGTTGTGTTGCAGGCATAAAAAGCAGCATCTGTTTAACAGCAAGTGGTGACTGTGTGTAATGATGTGGTACAAAAATGCAGAGTACAAAGGGAACCTGGGAGAAGATGGAGGATAAAAACACACTGAGTTGAAAGAGCAACTAATATTTAACAATTGTGGGACAAATGAGAGATGTGGCAAACGTGGTGTAAGAAACCTGCCTTTTTTTATCTTATATGATAAAATATCTCTGTGATTTCATAGGGTCACATCTTGCCTGCTGTGGTTAACCAGAGAGGACAGAGCTGCTCTGAGGATGTCAGGACTTGGACTGTCCATACCTGTCCCCATGATGGGGCTGACTGGGATTGCTGAACTGGGAAAGGTGTTTGAACTGGAAAGGAGAGCAGGGCCTGGGCCAGATGTGAGAGAGGCCCCAGAGCTGTGGAGGGCCAGGCTGTCCTGGGGCTGAGGGAAAAGCTCCTGGAGGAGCTGGGGGTGCAGCTGCAGGCTCTGCACCCAACACCCCCAGGGACAGACACTCACCTCTGCACCAGGGCATCCTCCAGTCACAGATACCGTGTCCTGAGGTGCTGGCTGCTTCCCAAGAACCCTCAGGGGAGGCTCCTCCTGGAAAAGATTTCAATGAAACACAGCTGCACCTCAGACCTGGGGAAAGTGTGAATACTCAGAGTCTGTGATTGTTAACAGGATGTTGCTGGAGAAAATGCCACACACATGGCAGGTAAAATGGACTGGGAAGAGTCCAGAACTGCAATTCTTAATCTCTTATTTTCACTTTCTATGGTGTTCTCATTTTTCCTTAATTTTTTTGTTCTTTATTTATTTGATTTCATATTTGGTTCTTTATATTTTTGGTTCTTTACTCAGTTGAAAGCACCTGGCTGCTCATAACATTTGGAGTCCTCCTGGAAGCTGCCTGCAGCTGCCAGGTGATCCTTACCCTAGATGTCTCTCCTAAAACAGAGCTCCTGTAGCAGGATGCCACACTCGGGTCCATATGTAGGAGGATTGGACCCGCAGAAGGAACGAGGCAGCAGCAGGTGAAGGGAAAGCTAATGATACTTTATTCTAAATTCTTCTTCTACATTCTCCTCTCTATCAACAATCCAACTCCATATATACAGTTTGTACAGAGGCCAAGAGATTGGTCATTTAGGTCACCACCTCTTTGACCTGGATGGTGAATACCACCATCAATCGATTCTCCTCCCAAAGGAGAAATATGAAAACATCTCTAAAAATATACATTGTTTATGTTGAAGCTGCCGTGAGAAGCTGCTTGCAAGATTCCAAACAAAGAAATCCAAGAAAGCTGAGGGCAACAAGCTCCCAGCACAGTGTTGACCTTTTGGGGTGGCTTTGGTTTGGATCCAGCAGAGGAATGGGGCCAGCAGCAGTTTCCAGCCTTAGGTATTTTTTTTTCCTCTCCAGGGACTCTCATTCCAAGCACACATCGGAATTCAGGGCTGTTCTCTGCTCAGCCTGTGAACTCCTCAGGGATCATCTCTTAGGACAGAGCAGCAGCAGATGTGGAATGGGAATGGTGTTTGCAGTCTGCTCTGCTGCTGCCAGCCACAGCCAGCAATGCAGTGCTCTGCACTCAGCCATGCCTTGATGTTCCCATAAATTCCCTCTTGGGGTTTACACCCCAGGAATCCAGGCTTCCTGCTTGGAACAACCTCACAGTCAGATCTCGAGAGGCTCCTTTGGAGAAGTAACTGTGGATTTTTGAACTTCAGATGAAAAGCCAGGTGCTGAATCTCTTATTTATCAGAATTTCCCTTGATGTTCATAAGAGATGGAGCTGAGCAGAGGATGCAGACATGCAGCCTCAGGTTTCTGGAATTCACATTTGCTGTTGCCTGACATACATTGCCTTGCATGAGTTAATTAGGCTCTATAGAGGATCAATTTTTCTTCATTTTATATTTACATGCTTTGCTCAGAGCTCCTCTGCTGGGATGAAGGAATTTCACGTTGTCAGTTTATTCCAGTGAAGACTCTAAAATTGAAGTTGATCAGGGCTTGTTTGATGTCTGGGCTCTGATAAAAGCATCTGTAACTTCCAGCTGTGGCTCTCTGAGCTTCTGGTGAGGAGCAGAAGGCTCTGTCCAGATGCTTTGGTATCCCAGAGAGTCTGGGATGAGTTTAATGGATGGGATTTTGAGTGAAGGCCTGAACCTGGAACATTCTGGAGTGAATTTACTGCAGCCTTTCAGTAGCTGAAGGAGGCTTCCAAGAAAGATGGAGAGGGACTTTTACCAGGGTGTGTGGTGCCAGGGCACAGGGAATGGCTTCCCACTGCCAGAGGGCAGGGATGGATGGGATATTGGGCAGGAATTGTTCCCTGGGAGGGTGGGCAGGCCCTGGCACAGGGGGCCCAGAGCAGCTGTGGCTGCCCCTGGATCCCTGGCAGTGGCCAAGGCCAGGCTGGACATTGGGGCTTGGAGCAGCCTGGGACAGGGGGAGGTGTCCCTGCCCATGGCTGGAGTGGCGCTGGATGGGCTTTGAGGTCCTGTCCAACCCAAACCAGTCTGGGATTCTGTGATTCTTGCTGTGGGAGCCAGCAGGGCTGATCTTCCCTCACCTCTGTCTAATGAATTTTGTGTATCAGGATTTGACGTGCTTTGTCCCAGGGACAAAAGCTTTTGTAGCTCAGCATATTTGCTGAGATCTCCACTGCTCTCTCAGTAAAGAGATTAGTTGAGGAAATAAGTGTTGCTCCCTTGGGAACTGTGGTGCATTGCCAGTTTGCCAGATGCCATCACAAGAAAAAAATCCAAATATTATATCAAGCTGTGATGACTGAAACATTGATTTATATTCTAAAAGACTCCTCCTTTGATATTGAAGACTTGGATGTCACAAAAGGGAGTGGGTATGATTTAATTTTTTACAAGGCTATAGCAAAAGAGAGTGATAAAATTCTAATGGTGCTGCTCTTTCAGGGTATTTGCAGGGGAAACCAAACAACTTCCTAAAGTAAAGTTGTACTGTATTTTCAGGACTAGGCAAGTGTCCTGGGGTGACATGATGTTTGTATCCCCAATGGTCTGTCGGGTTTGTGTTGGGCCCTGTGTGCCTTTGGTGTTGGGTCTGGGAGTCGGGGGGAGGGAGAGGTGTGCAGTTTGTTTTTAAAAACTGTCCTCTGCTGGCTGGCCTTGAGAGT
>VXBB01009995.1:0-15105 GCA_013399915.1 Illadopsis cleaveri | reverse complement strand
CACTGGGATGTGCCAGGACACGCAGGGGGACAGGTGAGACTGCTGCATCCCCAGGGCACTGGGACACAAAGCTGCAGCCCCAAAACACGAGCTGTGCCTACCTGAGGAGCACAGCATGGGCTGGAATGGTGATCCTTAAGCTTTGTGGGTCCAGGGTTGGGAGGGGGCTGAACCTGCTGCTGGTAAAGCACTGCAGTTAAAGCACTGCAGTTTCACCAGGGAATGCTAGTTTTAATAAACAGAGAGGACCAGGCTTTGCTATTCTGGTCAGATACATGTTAACAGCTACTTGGAGATCTGTTCCAGGGATATAAATAGGCTTTAGCAGGTAAAGCACTACCTTGGAGTTGTAAATAAAGATGTCAAATGATAGTCCATAACCAAACTGCAGATACTGGGTGGAGGGTGATGGCTTTTGCTGTGTTCATGGGTATCTTATATCTAATAAACCATAAAAGTGCTGGATTTTATAGCTATGGTTGTACTAAGTGAGGGATGTTACATCCCCAGCATGCCCTCTGAATATTCCCAGTTCCCAGCAACTGCAGAGCCCAGTAAGGGTTTCATTTAAGGTCCATATGGGAAGCATGTGGAAAAATATCTCTTTGATCAGTCATTTATTAATGGCACCTTATGAAATATTTTGTTTGTTTGTCTTTCAGGGTTGTTCCTGCCTTCCCTTGAAATTCAACTCCCCTCCCCTGGGCAAGCTGATACTGTTGTTTAGTTCTGGGGAAGCGAAAAAAGATCCCTCTGCTGTGGTGGGTGACCCTGGCTGGGCACCCTATGCCCACCAAGCCCCTCTGTCACTGCCCTGCTCAGCTGGCCAGGGGAGACAGGACACAGGGAAAGGCTCTGGCTGGGAGAAGGGCACGGAGGGATCCCTCACCAGCTGCTACCACGGGCAAACAGACTCAGCNGGGGCTGCCCACGGGGTCAGAGCCCTCCCAGGCATCTCGTGCTCTGCCCTGGGTTCCTCCAGGGGCTGCAGTAGAAACTCTCCTTCCTGTGCCCTCAGATGCCTCTCCAGGGGCTGTAGCCTGGCATCTTTGGAGAACCTCAGCTCCAGCCCCTGGAGCAGCTCCAGCCCCTTCTTCAGCCCTGCCCTTATTCTCTGAGTTCATTCTCTCAGACATTCTCACTCTTCCCTTCTCCAGCTGCAGTGGGGCAGTTTTGGGTTTTTTCTCTGCCCATTTTTACCTCAGTTACCCCAGAGGTGCTCCCACAGTCCCTGCTGGGCTCAGCCTTGGCCAGCACTGGGTCTGTCCTGGAGGCAGCTGGAATTGGCTCCATCAGACACCTGCAGCAGCCCCTCACAGAACCCATCCCTGTAGCCCCCTCCATCTCCCAGTCAAACCCAAAACACAGCTGAGGGTTAAACTTCAGCAGCAGCAGCAGAGATCCCTTAGGAGGCTCTTGCTTCTCTGAAAGTGCCCTTGATGATGCAGACTGGAGGTAGATCAGTATGGAAAACATGACCTAGATGTTCTTTCTAGGCAGAATACTCACATATACACACATAAATATATATATGAAATAATCATCTTGCAAGCACTGGCAGCTCTTTAAAGGAGCAGCAAAAGCTCTTTTTCTTCAGAAATACCACATCAACAGCCTCAGCACAGTCCCCAGTGATTAAAGCTACACCTACAAGAAAAGCTGGAAGCTCTGCCAGTAAACCTTCCTCCTGCTAATGCTGCTGAAAGACCCTTCATTATCCCACCCAAGGCAGAGCTGAAAAACAGATCCTTTCCAGCATCCCTGCATCAAAAAGGAGAGATTCAGGCAGCAGCAGCAGAATCAAATACACAGAAATGTTTTACCCTTTCTGCAGTGATTTGCAGATGCCCCTGAGACCCCTATTCCATGTACAGAGACTCTGTGCTTCCCATGAGTGGCCATTTGATTGCTCACTCAGAATTCTTCTAGAAAGCTGTTTTGCATTAGGAGTGTGGTTTAATATGAAATCTAGTAGCTGGATAATTGATAAATTATGGCCTTGAATAGCTTAAATATAATTAGTTATTATGAGGTAGAGAATTGTCATTTTTATAAGGAGGACCATCCAGTTATTATTGTAGGATTTGAATAACCATTTATTAAACATTAACATAATTAACCCTTTTTGGGTCACTGCCTGTATCTGCCAAAATTTATTTTGTTCCCTGGTAGACTTGTAGTCCAAATTAATGTTGAGACCTTGTAGTTGTTGATCACAAATGATCTCCTAAGGCAAGATGGAACTGAATAAACAGCAAGGCAGCTCAAAGGTTTGTACTGGTCTGATCTGGTCCAGCTCAGGGAGCTACTGTAGTGAAATTAAAAATATGGGGCTTAAATGGGTTTGATTCAGTGGTAGGTGTTGCCCTGGCCATTTGCACAAGGATGGGTAACAGGCTCTAATGTGCCTTCAGGTTCCAGTGCACTACTGACATTCTCCACACTAAAGAAATAAAATGTAAGACATGAATGTGAGAATTAAATCCAGTAAATGATGTTTTATTCACTGAATTGCTCCATCTGAGTAACTTGCCCCAACCCTGGTCCAAAGCTTTATTCTAAAACCCAGATCTAGAGATCCCAGTTCTCCCAGCATCTCCTGGTGGAGCACATTTTGTCTAAATGAGCAGCACCATTGACTTCCCCAGGGCTGTCCATGGCACTGCCCAGGGAATGGTCCTGGCCTGAGGCTGCCAGAGCTCCAGGAGCTCCCAGGGATGCCCAGGCTGGGATTGTTGGGGTGTCTGTGCAGGGCCAGGAGCTGGATTGGGGGATCCTTGTGGGTCCCTTTTCTCTCAGAATATGGTGATTTCAATGGGCACTGTAACTGGGAAGCTTCAGGCCTGAAGTCCTTGATGTCAATTATCTGAAGAGGTGCTCCTGCCAGACTGCAAACTAGTTTCTATGTGGCCCCTGAGTGGCTGCTAATCCTGAGCAGTGAGAGATCTGTCCTGGGTGCAGTCCTGAGCCTTTGGAGGGGCTGCTTGTGATCCCAGCCCTGATTCCTTCTCCATCCACACTGAACCACCACAGGCAGCTTAGTGGCTAATCTGAGCTCAAGGCTTTTCTCTTTGTTTTGTTTTTTTTGTTTAATGTACATGCATATAGATCATCTCAAAGTGACCAACTCAGTTTTTACTTCATGCAGTTTAGGTACAGGAAGAAAAGAATCCATCTGTTGAATTTTCCTGTGCAAAATGACAAATGCTCAGTTGGAAAGGAGGCTTCTTCCCCCAGTCAGGTGAGTGTGAGTGCTCAGAGCTGTGCCATGTTCACCTTGCTCTCCAGAGGCCTTTTCCTGCCTTTATCCACCTTTTCCCTCTCCAGCTGCAGCAGCAGAGGATACACAGTGTCAGAGGTGGAGATGGCCAAAATTATGCCGAAGAATCCTTGGTTCTGTCCTGTGTCTGAACACCAGAGCACTGAACACTGAACAGGTACAACAGACACTCTTTATGAGCTGTGCTGTTGGAGCTGCTGTCATTGGCCCTGGAGGAGTTGTGAACAGATCTTCAAACCCTGTGACTTTTCAGGGTGATTTTTGGAAATGGAGGAATGTTTCCCAGGGAGAGCAAAGCAGTTTGGAGAGCTGCTGGTGGGATCTCCAGCCTCTCATACCTGGGGGTTTTGTGCCTCCTTATTTCCTACCACCCCTGTGGGTCATAATAACCTTTTTTTTTTTTTTTTCTTTTTCCTCAGAACTGTGCCCTCTGTACCTGAAGAACTTCCTGTAGGAAATTTTTAGACTGCTGGTGGCAGCCCCATGGAATGAGTCAGCTCCGTGCAGCTTTCAGTTGATGAATGGGAGGATTCTGGAGGCATAATTTCCTTATTACTGAAGCCTGGGTTTGACAAAATTGTACAATTCACTGCTTTCTCATAGATATGTGTGTCTAATTGACAGAAAGAAAACACCAAAACCTCGTGTTAATCAGAATTCCAGAATCATTAAGGATGGAGAAGAAACTCCAGGATCATTGAGTCCAACCTGTGACTGACCCAGCCCAGATCTCTGAGTGCCACATCCATTCATTCCTTGGGCGCCTCCAGGGATGGGCACTCTGAACCTCTCTGGTCAGGCCCTTCCAGTGTCTGACCACCCTTTCCATGGGGAAATTCCTCCTGGNTTCCTCAGAACTGTGCCCTCTGTACCTGAAGAACTTCCTGTAGGAAATTTTTAGACTGCTGGTGGCAGCCCCATGGAATGAGTCAGCTCCGTGCAGCTTTCAGTTGATGAATGGGAGGATTCTGGAGGCATAATTTCCTTATTACTGAAGCCTGGGTTTGACAAAATTGTACAATTCACTGCTTTCTCATAGATATGTGTGTCTAATTGACAGAAAGAAAACACCAAAACCTCGTGTTAATCAGAATTCCAGAATCATTAAGGATGGAGAAGAAACTCCAGGATCATTGAGTCCAACCTGTGACTGACCCAGCCCAGATCTCTGAGTGCCACATCCATTCATTCCTTGGGCACTTCCAGGGACGGGCACTCTGAACCTCCCTGGGCAGGCCCTTCCAGGGTCTGACCACCCTTTCCATGGGGAAATTCCTCCTGGTGTCCACCCTGAGCCTCCCCTGGCCCAGCCTGAGGCCATTCCCTCTCCTCCTGTCCCTGTTCCCTGGGAGCAGAGCCTGACCCCCCTCGGCTGTCCCCTCCTGTCAGGGAGTTGTGCAGAGCCACAAGGTCCCCCCTGAGCCTCCTTTTCTCCAGGCTGAGCCCCTTTCCCAGCTCCCTCAGCTGCTCCTGGGGCTCCAGACCCTTCCCAGCTCTGTTCCCTTCTCTCAGGCCTGATCAGAGGCACCACTGTGCTGGTAAGTTGTTGTGTGCCCAGCTTTTGCCAAAGCAGGACCACAAGAGCAGCAATGCTCTGGTTAATTATTCTGATAATAATTAAGAGGCTCTGAGATGAGTGTATCTTTTAAGGGAAACAATTAAGTCTTGCATCCAGTAGGTTATTTCCCAGAGAAATACCAAAAATATCTTTCCGATGAGAGCCTTTCTGCGGTAATTTGTCTGTATAAAGTGCAAATCCACTGTCCAGGCCCCAAATAAACCCACACTGGAATGGCACCACTGCTGGTGCACAGTGCTGGGATTCTTCAACCATTTCCAGCTCTAGCACTCAGCCAGAAGCCTGAAACTCCTCACCTGCTCATGTTTTCCCTTTCTTTGAGGCTTTGAAGAGCATAAAGATCACCTCTTTCAAAGTACTTGACAAAAGTATCTCTGCTCTGTGAGAAAATAACTCCTGCACTCTTCATCTGAAGCATTTTTCTATCTGCCTGATCTTTTCATGTATTTTTTCTTTTTTTCCCCAGAAAATTCACCTTCATCGTCTTTTTTGTTTTGTGACCTCCATCCCACTCATTTGTGGTTGACTCAGCCTGGGGGCACCTCTGGGGTGCTGTGTCCAGCTCTGGATCCTCAGCACAGCAGGGACAGGAGCTCCTGGAGCGGGGCCAGCACAGGCTGTGAGGATGAGGAGGGACTGGAGCATCTCCATGGCCAGGAAAGGCTGAGGGAGCTGGGGCTGTTCGGCCTGGAGAGGAGCCCCAGCTGAGAGGGGCCCTCAGCCCTGGGTGTCCCTGTGTGCAGGGAGGGGCAGAGCAGGGCCCAGGCTCTGCTCCGCAGGCCCAGCAGTGGCACCAGAGCAACGGGCAGGGACTGAGCCCAGCAATTCCCCCTGCACAGGAGGCACAACTTCTGCCCTGGGCAGTGCCCAGCCCTCAACAGGCTGCCCAGGGAGGGGCTGGAGCCTCCTCAGCGGGGATATTCCAGAGCCCTCTGGACACAATCCTGTGCCCTGAGCTCTGGGATGGCCCTGCCTGAGCAGGGAGGTGGCACCAGTGACCCTCTGTGCTCCCTTCAGGCCTGGCCCAGCCTGGGGCTCTGTGATCTACTAGCAAAACAAAAGACAAGACCAGGGAAAGAAACAAAGTGTGAAACACATTTAGGCTTTGGCTTTCCATGTGGCAATCTCAAACTCTTTTTTTCCCAATTTTCATTTCCCATAATAAATAAACAATAATAAAAAATAAATGGCCCAAATTTCCCAACTGCATTCCTCAAACATTTCCTCCCTGTCCCACCATCCCTGGTCATCCTGGCCATCCTTGTCCCTTCAGAACTGACCAGGAGTTTAGGATTAATGGCAGAGCTTTAGTGTTTCCATCCACAAAATGGATATTGCTCATCTGAAGGTTATGGTCAGAGCTGATGGCTCTAAAGCTCCTTAAAGATATGATGCTGTAAAAATTGTAAAGGCTATTGATGGTTTATTATTTTTATCTGTAATATTTACTGCCTTTCACTTTCTTCTTGCATAACATAGCAAATGTTGTTCTGCTTCCTGAAAATGTGTGGTAAATCAACTGGTCCACTGTGGTTTTCAAGTATCCTTACTTAGTGTTAGTTTTCATGCACATGTTTTGGAATCTATGTAAAATATGCCTTAAATAGCTGAATAAAATAAGTGCCAGGGCTCTTACAGCTTTTTCCACCTGCTTTCAATGCAAAGCTGCCAAACAATTTCAGTGGTTTATAGCCTGTTGCCCAAAATCAAATTCTGTGTTACTTTTGGTTTAAGGGCTAATAGCTTTTTGAAATATATTAGTGTTTTCTGGTGACAGATCCAAGATTGGCTGTTTATCCATTGTTCCAAGAGGTATTCTATAATCCTGTGGCACAGTCAACTTTATGAGGAATTTTACAACCTTTCATGAGTGCATTGTGTTTTAAAATGCTAAAAAAGCAGTTAAGGAGAGAGGAAAACAAAGCACTGCAGTGTGTCCCTCTGATGTTCCATTGGCCTTTGAAGTGCTGGGGAGTGAGGAGGGATGACTGCAGGAATGACTGCAGGAGGAATCGCTTTGCCCAGACAGACTGAGGAGCCAGCCAGCCAAAGTTTTTAAATGCTGCAGAACTGCTTTGCTGGAGGACTATTTGCCTTAATACAATGAACAGCCAGAGTGGGGGAGCCAAGTTACTGCCAGACCTTGAGCACGTCCTTGGCAGCAGCAGAACTGAGAGAGTGACATCCACTGGATTGATGGCAGTCAATCCTGATTTTTTCACGTGATGAGATCAAAACCAGAGCGGGCAGCAGACTNAGGCCAGGTTGGACACTGGGGCTTGGAGCAGCCTGGGACAGTGGGAGGTGTCCCTGCCCATGGCTGGAGTGGCATTGGATGGGCTTTGAGGTCCCGTCCAACCCAAACCCTTCTGGGATTCTCTTCTATGATTCTGGGATTTGAGGCAGTGCAAAAGCAGGACTTTGGGAGTGCATCCATTGCTCCCAGGTGGTTCCTGCAGGGCAAGGCAAAGGCAGAGCCCTGCTGAGGGAGGGCAGGCTCAGGACACCCCTGCTTCATGCACTGTTGCAAACTGGGAGTACAACTGGGATGAATCTCTCCATAAGACTTTATTCCTCTTTTGCATGGGGGAGAAAGGGAAACACCCAAGTGCTGTGATGACATAGACCAGAGAGGGAGAATTGGATGGGCTCAGCACAGCTTTTTTTCCTTTACAATCTACTCTGTGAGACCTTCAGCCCTAGATGCAAATGTATATTCCTACATGAGAAGTATTTCAGAGGCAAGGTCTAGCACATCATTTTTTCTCCCTGCCTCCTTAAAGATATTATATCCTTCCCCCACAACAAATGCTATTGTTGGAAAGAAAATGGAAAACCTTTTTGGCCATTCTTCTGAAATGAAAGTAGCAATCTTCAAAGCTAAGAACAATCCCTTCAGGGTAGCCGAGTGACTGCTCAGGTTATACAAAACCAGCCAATTTGTACTTGTGAGGTATAGAGACAGCTGCTCAATCGAGCTGGAGATGTTTGTACCTGGCAGTGGCTGGAGGCGTCTGTCACTGGGACACGGTGGGCTGGGCCTGGTCACTGAATGGTGCTTGAAGCCTGGTTTTGTACTGGGGGACAAGGCACAGCCTATTTTGGTCACCAGATTTCATTTGATGGAGGAAGGTTTGACTGAGCCTTGGGATCTCTTTCCTTTGCAGCTCCACCATCCAGTGCCTGGTGGGAGTGGAGTAGGCTCAGCTTGCCCTGGTTTGTCCTCTCAGCCAAAACTCTGCTTTGTTTTGTCCCAAATTTCCTACTGCAGTTCCACCTAAACATTAAAGGAGAGGAGGAGACAGGGTTCTCTGTGAATTTCTCCCTAGCTAAGAATATTTGCAGTAAAAAGGAGACTCCTACCTGAAAAGAATTTATTTTGGAGGCTTCCCCAGTGAGATTGGCAGTGCTGTAGACCCCACTTCCCAAACTCCCCTGTGGCTGGCCCTGTTTCTGCATCAGTGCTGAGCTGAGGCACTCAGGCTGTTCAGCCACTCTGAAATTGCAGCCTTCAGTTGAGTGTCTGCATATTTGACCCATGAGAAGATGGACAAGATGAACAGAGGGATGGAGACTTGAAGCTCCTCTCTGATGAAAGGCTGAGAGAGCTGACAGGAAAGGTGGGGAGAGAGAATTTACAAAGCCCTGGCACAGGGTGCCCAGAGAAGCTGTGGCTGCCCCTGGATCCCTGGCAGTGCCCAAGGCCAGGTTGGACATTGGGGTTGGAGCAGCCTGAGACAGTGGAAGGTGTCCCTGCCCATGGCAGGGGTGGCCCTGGATGGGCTTTAAGGTCCTCTCCAATCCAAGCCATGCTATGACACTGTGACTGCCCTGAAAACTCAGCTCTGGGCATTTTGCCTGGAGACACCCAATGAATCAACAGCAAATCTTAGATAAAATCCAGTTTGGTTTTGTTTTTCCCACTGTACCTTTCATTGAACTCCAGAAGGATACACAGCACCTGTGAGATTTTGCTGAGACAGGCACTTGTTGTGTTTTGGGAACTGGGAAGACAGTTCGTATACAGATTCCCAAAATAAAACAAAAGGCTGCCTGAGAGGGAAGTTCAGTTGTTTAACTCAGAGTGTAAACACATATATATGTCTGTTTCTTGACCTACTTGATTTTCTAAACATTAAGAACTGCTTTGAATTATTGGTTTTGCTGCGATGCAGACCTCTTGAAATTTTTATGAGAAGCATCTTCTAAATTCTGTAGCAAGAATTTATTGATGTCAATCAGTGATGTTTAGTGTGATGCAATTCACACTGGCATTTGTCAAGCAGTTGTTGCCATCTGTGGTTCCTCTTTATTGGGAGGTTTAAATTTTTTGTGTTAAAGCAGTGTATTATTTGCAGATGGCCAGCCCACCATTCAGACCACAGCAGGATAAACACTGCCCTGGCACGGCTGGGATCCAGTTTAAGCACAGTGCAAGAGACATCCGAGTACAGCAAAAGAAGAATTACATGAAAAGACATAAGCAGGCAAGTATTTGTGCACAGTCGCTTGTAAAAGTCACAGGATTTTTTTTTTTTTTAAATTTGCTTTCTTTAATATAACACTGTCTGTATTTTGAGATTGACACACACAGGATTCTCATGGATAAGGAATAAAAGAAGAGTGTCAGTTTTCCACTGGCATCTATGGCTGCACCATGGCCAGGTGTTGGGTTTGTACCCTCAGTGCAGTCTCCATGGCTTTGGACTCTCATCCTGCCCAGCACAGTCCTGCTGGGGGGGCAGGAGCATGGGCAGGGCCATGGGGGGCTCACAGAAGGCTTTGAGCCTTGACCCTAAGCTGAGTGCCTGGTGTCAGTCAGGGGATAAGTCACCCCTCTGGAGCATGAGCCGCAGCATCCAGAAAGTCCTGAGCCAGGCTCAAGCAGCAGCCAAGAGGGGAGACTCCATTTCTGGGCTCTCCTTTCAGATGGGAGAGGCCAAATTGCTACAGGAAGCAAGAGGAGGCTTCTGGGGAGGCAGCTGAGCCCTGAGAGTGCTCCATCCAAGCAAACTGACCTCTGGGCTTTGTCTGGATATTGAGTTCTGGGCTTTGTCTTGGCTGCAGGGTAAGACTTGCACTTCTGACAGCCATGGGTAAGGCAGTCCCAATGTTAATGGGAACAGGGATGGTGCAATTTGGCTTTGGGATGTTTCAGCATTTCCCTGCTCCCCACAGGCACGGCCGTGCTGGTGCAGGGCCCAGCAGCTCAGTGTGTCAGCCTGGGACTCAAGGGTCTGGTGACAAACTGACCTCTTGTCCTGAAGGCTCCCCAAGGCCTCAGTCCTGGCCTGGTCCTTTGTGTCATCCCTTGTTTTCCTTGGAATTTAAACCCCAGGGAGAGGCTCACCACTGCCAGTGGGCAGGGCTGGATGGGGAAGGAATTGTTCCCTGGGAGGGTGGGCAGGCCCTGGCACAGGGTGCCCAGAGCAGCTGTGGCTGCCCCTGGATCCCTGGCAGTGCCCAAGGCCAGGCTGGACACTGGGGCTTGGAGCAGCCTGAGATGTCTCTTCCCATGGCAGGGGGTGGGATGAGATGAGCTTTAAGGTCCTTTGCAACCCAAACCCTTCCGGGATTCTGTGGTTTTTTCAAAGCTCTTCAGGTATTTTTTTGTTTGCTGGTGTAACAATGGTATTCCCTGGCTCAGGGACTATCAGGTGATGATTAGGTGCTGAAATAACTTAGGCCATGTAAGTATCTTCTGTAATAAAAAAGAATTAAGTGAGAATTTATTTTCTAGTCACACAAGGAGTCAATACTTAAAATGGATTTTCTGATTCTTCGGAGATTTATTAAAATTTCAATGAATTTACTTCTCTTGCTCTTCTCCCTTTCCCCCTGTTTTTTCAATAAATAAGCTGAAGCTTTTCAAATCAGCTCTAATAATAAAATTACTTAATAATTAGGTTCTGATCAAGGATGAATATTGAAGTTCAAAGCAGCAAAACTGAAGAGTAGTTGACTTTAAGCTATGATTTTGCTTTTTGTGAGTAAGTTCCTTAATTTCTAAAGTCAGTCAAGAACTGCAGCCATTCTAGAAGCTTTATAAATGCTGATCCTGAAAGATACTTATTGATAACCATAGCACAGATCTTTTTAATATCCTTGAGGGAACCATGCAGCAATTTCATATGCTAAAAGCACAATAAGTTGCTTGTTTTTTCACAGCATTTTCCTGATGTATCAGTGATGAGCTGTCCATGCTCACAGGCTGAACTTAAAAATTCATGAAATATGAATGGAGTTATTGTAATGTGCAACTAAGTATGTTCCCAACTTTGAAGATAACAGTGAGCAAAGTTACTGCTGTGCATTAGCTGTTCCCATAGTGGAGAAAAACATTAAGGCTGGGGATAAAGGGTTCACTCCCTGATGTTAAATACATGCCTGGAGTATGTCAGAAATGGCTCAGAGAGAGAAGAGTGAGCCATCAACTTTGGAATATTGGCTTCTGAAAATAATAAAATCTTTCTGTACAGGTTTTACTCCTTTCACCAGCCCAGGCCTCACAGTGATTTTGGTGACCCTTGCAGGGAGCAGACTCCACATGGAGAAAATTCCAGTGGGAAAAACAGAGTTCATAGGCAACATGGAGGCTTAAATTCATATACCTGAAGAATGTGGGGCTTCTCAGAGGTGGTTTTGGTGGCAAAGCAACAAAATTGAGGCTGAATAATCAGGAATTCTTGACAGCCTGAGAGAAAAAAGGGAAGATGCAACTCCTGAGCACCATCTGAAGCCTGAAAGCAAAGAAATAACCCAATTGTACTCACAGCACTCCAGCCAGGACTCTCAGACTTTGAGGAAACAAAATTGGCTTCAAATGGAACCTTTTCTGCAGGTTTTTGTTTGGCTGTTTGGTTTTTTTTCTTTTGCAGATCACTATTTTCATACAGGGATTTGCTTATGGAAAGGCTCATGTATGCAATTCAAAGAAATTTAGCCAAAAAACTCAAACTTTTTTTTTTCCCCTTTGAGCTGGTGCTACAAGGCTGGAAATGTAACTGGGAGCACCCTGGGACCATCAGGGTGAGGACCAAGCTGGTGCTGAGGGAAGGCACCTTTGCCCTGGAGAACACCCAGCACTGGCAGAAGCTCCAGTGAGTAACAGAACCTATTTTTTCCTGCCTGTTTTACATCTCCCAGCTTGTGAAGACAGTCTGCCCCAGATCTGTCATGATATCATGCTACCATCACACACTCCTGAAGCGATTGGGGGGTGATAGCTTCTGCAAATCAAGTTATTTTTGTATTTTTAATTCTTCTAACTGGCAGCTCATGTTGGCTGTATTTTAAGGAGCAAAGATTTCAGCTAAAGCATTACTATGTCATTAACCAATCCACTGAATATTCATGATTTAGTGGATTTTTTCCCCCCACAGAAGCAGAGAAGTAATTATTTTGGCTAGCACTTGAAAAGTGTGTGTGTGCTGTTCACAGAACTCCACTGGAATGGGCAAAAATAGAATTTTTCTATTAGACATGCAAACTGATCTCCTCTGCCTGATACTGACACACATCCTTTAGTTCTTCTTCTCTATTTAGTAACAATATTTCAAGCTATTTTTTTCTTGGTAGAAATGTAATGAAAATGGGGAAAAAAAAGATTTAAAAAAAGAAGGAAAAAACCTCCAAACTCTCCAGTGGAGGCTGAGCTATGCCTTGGTTGAACCCTGATTTAGAGAGTGGAGTCTTGACAGACCTTTTCAAGCAACCATTTTGTATTTGCTGTTGAAATTTAGCTCAATGTTCTGGGGGTGCAAAGCTCAAGGGAAATATGGGTGGGGAATGTGCGGTTAGGTCACAAAGCATAACTTTTCTTGGTATCCTACAGGAACATCCTATTGGTGCCCATCTTCAGGGCAGGGTGACAGGAAAAGAGCCCCAAGTCATGCCAGGGGAAGTTACATTAGGTATTAGGAAGATTTCATCACGGAGAGGGTGGTCAGGGCCTGGCACAGGCTGCCCACAGCAGGGTGAACACCACCCCTGGAAGTGTTCAAAAACCCTGGAAGTGTTCAAAAAACGTAGGTGAGGCACTTGGGGAGGGGGATTAGTGCTGAACAGGATGATGGGGCTGGATTAGTGCCTTGTTTGGACTGGATAACCTTGGAGGTCTTTCCCAAGGTCAGGGATTCTGTGATTCTCTGACTCAGTGGACTCTCTGATGTTTGTTGTTGTTATCTGAAGCATTCTGCTCTCCCTTGTCCCTGTAGGGGAGGTACAGAGGGATGTGTTTGTGGATAATTCTGCAGCTCTGGTGACACAGGTGGCATTTGGCTCCTTGGCAGTCCCAGAGAGCTGAGCCTCATTCAGAATGTGCTGAGGGTGGTTCAGGACTCACTGAAGGGAATGTGATGCTTGGTGTGAATACTCTGGGATTTGCTTGGTCACCTCAGACCAGAAGTGATTGGAGCACAACTGAACAAAACTGAAATAACTTCTCCCAAGTGAAAGAAATGAAGGGAAAGTTGCTGCTGCTGAGAGCAGCACGGCAGAAGGGGCCTGTGGAACAGGGAATGCTGCAAACCAGTTCAGGAAGGGGGATCAGCTTTTCCTCAGGCTGGTTCCCTCAGCAGTTCTGCAAATGGAAAGCACTGCCCAGCTGCCCCCGAGGCCAGCAGCAGGGGCAGCTCTCCTGGATGCAGGTGCAGCTGGGCTGGGGACAGTTGCAGGTGATGGAATCATTGTCCCAGCACAGCTTCAAAGCCTGTTGCTTGCCTCTCCCCAGAATAAAAGAACAGCAGCAGCAACAGAAACCTGGGGAGCTTTTAGAAGTTAATCCTCCCAGACAGGGCAGGGGGGCTCTTGGCACATGTGTATTCTGACTTTTTAGCTCTCATATTATTTCCCACACAGAAATATTTTCCTTGCATTTTTTTGGAGATCTTTATTTCCTCCTGCTGTGCTGTCCTCCCCAGGACCACACACTCACAGGTGCCAGGTGCCCTGTAGCCATCTGTCACCCTAAGGGGACTCGTGGCTTTCTCCCTCCTTCCTGTTTTTTTGAGGACTTAATTCTTCTCCTTTCTTGGGGGAAGTGGTGGCAAAAATGCTCGCCTTGTCATTCAGCAAGGAGCTGCTTCAAATTCTTGCATTCTCTTTTTTAAGATCCTAAGATTATATTTTTTTTCCATTGGGATCATCTGTAACAGCCATGTGCCAAAAGCCTTTAAATCCAGCTTTTTCCAAACTGGTTTATAATTAAAATAGATCTCGCTGCTTCTGTGTAATGCACCAGCCTGACTTCAGTGGGAGCAGTGGTAATGAAAGACAACGGGAATGGGTCTTTATCCCAGACTGCTTCAGAGCGAGCAGCAGGTACTTTTCTGTTTGCACGAATATTTCTGCTCCTGACAGTTAAGGCCATGTGGTTTCCCTTTTTGGTAAACTACTCTGCCAAGTTGGGGTGGTGTTTGTTTATCTGTTTAATAAAAAGTGCTTTTATTTATAGAGAAGAAAAATCTCAGTTGTCAGCTTTGGAAACAAACCTTCTGTTTATCGTGTGCCAAAACACCCCTACAGAACCCCCAAACCGGCTTCCCCTCAGTGCCTGCCAAAAGCTGGTTTTCAGCAATTTGTGAGGTGCTTCTAGCTCTACGTCACGCAAATCGTTCACATTTTCAGCCTCTTATAATGAACCTGAGTGTGGAGGATGGACTGACCACAGTATTTTAAGGTCTGACTATGAGTTATGTGCCTGTCTCTTCTCCAGGTTTGTAGCAGGATCCTCAGTCTGAACATACAAGCCATAAAAGACTTCATGTGCATCTAGGACTGAATTAAAACTCCAAATCCTCCAAGGCAATTTTAGGTTTGTTTCCATGGCATTGATTTTTTTTTTTCCCTTCCTTTTTAATTACGGCTTGAAGGTGAGCGGGATTATTCTTACCTTTTGAAAAGTTGCCTTGTAGGATACAATGGCTCAAGGTTGTTTGACTTTCTAATGCCTGTTGGTGGCATCTTTCTGAAAAGCAGGGTTAACGGTGGCACACGGATAAAGGTCGGAGAACGGGGGTTACCGAGGTTTTTCAGTAGTGGCTGTGCCCTCGTGAGAAGATTCAGCATTCTGGCATTAAAACGCTGGATGTGAATTGTAGTTTAGGATGTTTATCACTTTACCTCACGTCAGCGTTTGAGGTACAGGCGATCCTTGCTAACGACAGCCGTGACGGCTCTGAAGTCCTTCCCTGGCTCCGGCACGGAGGTGTGGGGAGCCGGGGGAAGCAAGATGCTTCCTTTGTCA
>VXBB01009994.1:840124-862757 GCA_013399915.1 Illadopsis cleaveri | reverse complement strand
GGAGAGGAGAGGAGAGGAGCAAGGCTGTGCTGAGTGATGGCGTTAGCTCAAGAGATGATGGAAACCGCTCAGGCCTCTCAGGATGTCACTTCTGATCATTTTATCACAAAGCATTCATTCAATGTGAACCCATTAATGTGGCAAAATAACCTGCAGTGAGGGACAGGGAGTTTATTTAAGAAGTTTACTAGTTTTCCTGGAGGCTGCAGTCTCCTAAAACCTTTCTAGGCCACACGATTGTGGCAAGTGTCATCATTCTGTTCTGCATCAGTGTAACCACAGCAGAAAGAGCTTCCCTCTCCCACCTCATGCTGAAAATAAAGTGTTGATTTGCAAAGCACTCATCCTTCTAGGAATCTCTCAAAGTCTGCAGCCATTCCATAGCACATGCTGCTGCTTTGGGATTTCAGCAAGGGGACGTCTGTGGTTTCAGATCATTTCATGTGGATGCACCCAGAACTAGAAACAGGAAAAAGCAGTGCTGAAATGGCTCATTATTTGTACTTGCATTGGCAAAGTGAAGGTTCTTCGCAAAACTTTTCTTACAGAATGACTTCACCTTGCTGAACTAAGACTGAAGTGTCCAGGTTTCTGTGTAGATTTAATGTTCTTCAGGGCAGTCACAGACTTGCCCTCAAAGACCTGCTCTCTGTGATGGAAACAAACTACAGTCCCTGAAGGTCTGCCCACTTCATTTGCAGGTCTGCCTTCATGTGTCTCTAGGGGTTGTAGACAATGGAGAAAATAAGGGAAGTTGCTACAAACAACCTTACTACCAGCTACTACACCTCACTTGGTGGTATTTTCCTTTGAAATTTACAAGGAGAAAGAGCAGCACCACAGAATCTTAATCAAGTGCAGAATATGCAAACTCTGGCCTGAGTGACTCACAGGAGGATTTCCAGCATCAGGAGCTAACAGATAGGGAGCAACACCATTCAAAGGGATGTCTGCACAGCCCTTCTGACAGCAGACTACCATAGAAGTGTCAACTCTAAAGTCTGGGCTAGCAAATACTGTCAGAGAAAATGTAACAGAGGATGGTCTTGGCTTCAACTCCGCTAGCTTGTAGTCCTGGCTCAGCATTAGGATCCATGTACAACTTCCCTAGGAAGTTGCTCTGAACTGTCCTGTGCTCTGAAGGAGCTGCTAAATAGGGCCCTCTGGGACCTGCTTCTCACCTCCCTCTTTTCTTTTTCCTACCTCTCTCCTCATCAAAGGCTAAAGCACATGACTAATTACACCAGTCCTCCCAACAGAAAAATGGTCATGCTATTCAATCTACAATCTTCCACAACAGTTTAAGAAAAACCAGGAAGAGAAATCTTCCTAAGATGACTTGTAGAAGGTAAAGAGCAAGAATTAAATCAGAATAGGCAAAAGAATAGGGTAAGGAGAATAGACTAAAATAAAGAGAGGAAAGGAAAAGAAAGAAGGAGGAAAGGAAGAGAGAGAAGAGAAGAGAAGAAAGAAAAGAAAAGAAAAGGAGAAAAGAAAAGAAAAGGAGAAAAGAAAAGAAAAGGAGAAAAGAAAAGAAAAGGAGAAAAGAAAAGAAAAGGAGAAAAGAAAAGAAAAGGAGAAAAGAAAAGAAAAGGAGAAAAGAAAAGAAAAGGAGAAAAGAAAAGAAAAGGAGAAAAGAAAAGAAAAGGAGAAAAGAAAAGAAAAGGAGAAAAGAAAAGAAAAGGAGAAAAGAAAAGAAAAGGAGAAAAGAAAAGAAAAGGAGAAAAGAAAAGAAAAGGAGAAAAGAAAAGAAAAAGAAAAGAAGACTTTGTACCTGCATAAGGCTGATCCAAGCTTGAGAAAGTACAGTCCAGACCTGGAGAACTGGGCATGTCACAAAGCCCGTTTAATTCACAACTCCCCATAAACAGAAAGAGAGGCAATGAGAGAGGAGCAAAGCAGTCCCCCTCTGGAGCAGAACCAAAACTCTGAGATGTCCAAGCTCTTTGCTATCAGTCCACAAGCCTTTTAAAGCCTCTCTTTTGTCTCGTAGGCATTGCTGCTGGAAGCCATGAGGTCACTTCGTCTATTTTTGTCTTCATAACTTCATCACTGAGCAGTGTGATAGACATTGTCACCTGGCACTTAAACACGCTTATTTTTTCCCCCACCCTGTACTCCCTGTAAAGAGAAACTCCTCTTTTTTATTTTAAAATAAGAAAATATACTCTATACTATTGCAGCTTCTGTGGTACAAGCTTCAGGTAAGAAAGGTGCAAGCTTCAAACTACTGTTGCCAATGCCTCAATGTCCAGCATTTTTGTGCCAAAGAGCCCTTCAAAGAGATGAAACTAACACAGTGTGCATATCCAACATGGTGAGGCAGAAGAAATCTCCACAGGAAGAAAATGACTTTCCTTGCCTGAAACTCTCAGAGAGCACTCAGTTGCAGGTAAAGAGGAAGAAAATAGAGAGCAGAGGCTTTCCTGTGTTTATCAATTTTCTTGCATGTCTGAGGAGAACCAGTCCATGATTCAGATTTCTGTTGTGTACACGACTGAGGAACATTTAACAGAGGAGCATTAGGATCCTGGATGCCTGCAGTGAAGTTGTTTAGCTGAATTAAAACACCAGAAGCTGTTACCTACACTGAAAGCCTGGCTGTGCCCAGGGAGGGTGATGGAGTGTTTGGAAACCAGGGAGTGGTGTTTTGGCAGCACCATTCAGAGCTCCAGCACTGGAGACAGAGAGGTGTTGAAAGATGAGATGCTGATAGTGAGGACTGTGGTGGATGGAAAGGAAGGGAATAGATGGTGCTGGGAGTCTGCAAATCTCTGCAGTGGTGGCCTGCTCAGCATCTCTTCACACTTTGTCTGGGTCCTGTCTTATCGCTCCTTTCTCGAGCAATAGCTCCTGTGAGACAATCCCAGAGCTGGGGCCAAGGGACACTCTCCCATGATTCCCTCTCCCAGCAGTCCCAGCCTCAGCAATTCTGTAGCCTTAGCAGACCATGTTAGAGAGACCATGTTCCAATGTTAGAGAGTCTGGAAAAATGAAGGTCTGACCATCCATGCTGGAATCCAGCAGCCATCATTGCACACCAAGAAGGCAACTCCCACAAGGCAACATTGCTGTACAGAGACCTGTCATGTCTCATACAGAGGCTCTTGGAGCAAGAGCAATAAGAGTGGTTCAGTTTCTTCTTTGATGAATATTTACACATATAGGGATTTATGCATATATATGTCTCTTTGGGAAAGCCTTGTAATATTGATACATACTGTTGGAATGAAAATACAGCTCTGCCTCTCGTAAGAACACTCAAATGGAATAGATAAAGGACTAAAAGGAAGGGTTATAAAACTCCCATAAATTCTGTTGGCGTGGTGAATACTTCCTATAGAAAACTTTTTGTTAACTTCTAAAGCACTTATTTCATGTACACACTAAATTCTGTTGGAAAAAATCCACAAAAAGGAAAAATTCCTGTTAAGCAAAGCCTATGAAGATTTTCCTCTTAACTAAGTTTCACTGAAGTGACGTGATTTTTGTTACTAATTACAGTGAAGAGAAGCATAAAAGGTATAAATCTTTTCAAGATAAGGCCTTATTAAAAGAAAGCATTTTAATGTATGCCCAGGCAAGCTACTGAACAAGCCAGCTTACATGAGGTCAGATATTGTTCATGTTCTCTAGGAAACAAACAATGGTAAATTTTATTACCAAGATAGAATTCTAGAAAAGCCAGTACTATAGAAAATAAGGCACCCTGCTACTTCCAGAGATAAAGAGCCTGTTCCTCTGTGATGAAATGCTACTTGTCAACTGCTTTTTTCATATGAGGTCACCTCGAATTTTGTTCTTCCAGCTATTTATGTTAGACAAAGTCATTTTTCCACGACTAATGTTGCAAATATCTCAGTAAGTCATTAGAGGCTGCCGACATGTAATACTTTACATACCTGAAGTTCTTTCAAAATAAGATTTGGATGGGTTATATTGACCTTCTAAGTATTTCCCTGTTGAAAGTTTCAACCTTTAAAGCTTTGATCAGTATTTAAATTGCAAACAGTTAAGCAGAGGAGTATATATTCTTTTACTTCCACGTAAAGGTAAAACTCTTGGGATAGGAAATATTTGTCATTCTTGGATATTTGCACACTTCCATCACATAACCTGTGCATAATATAAAACAAAGATCCAATTATAAAACTTCAGCTCCAATTTAGGATGGTACAGACAAATGCTCCAGTCCTACTCAAATCTGCAACACTTCAGCATACATCTGAGGTTAAATAGTTAAAATATTTGTCAAATCAGTTTCTTCTTAAATGGCTAGTGCTTTTAAAGGTGCCAGTGAAACACTATCCCACTGCAATCTCCTGGTTTTGGAAAAACAGAAAGAAACAGGCTTTTCTGAAGGTGAGTTAACAGCCCCGGGGAAAAACCATGCCCAGTCATTTTGTAGATTTTTGACCATTCTTAGCCATACCGCTGTTGGAGAGCTCTGTTAGGGAGAGAGGGTGTAAAGACATCTGTGCATGGCTGCAATATCTTAGTTTCATGGTATCCTGCTGGAGACTTGAATAGCTTGTTCATTCAAAAAAACCTCTGAGCTGGGTGAGTTTGCCTTTCTTTCTGAGCTGGATGGAAAAGTGTCCTCAGTGCAAAAGGTAGCACACATGGCCAGTTTTTCTGTGCTGACAGTTCACACCTGGGCCCTGAATATTCCCTACACAGTCTTCTCCCAAAGGAGAACTTTGTTTTGCCAGGACAGCATCTGTTGAATGCACTAGTGAATCTGTCTTTTGCAGTTTTAGCCCAATTTCCTATGGAAGGTTTATGCAGTCAATGCTGCCCGTCTTTTGGTCTCACCCATTTCATGCTGATACCTTTTGAGCCCATTTGCTAATTTTAACAGTCTGAAGTCACAAAGATACAATACTCCTACAAGTTTACATGGAAATAAGAGGCTCAACAAAAAAGACCCCACCATAGGAAGCAAGAATCCTGAGTGCAGTCTTAATTAGGCATCAAAAACTGAGGAACACACACACACACACACACACACATGCTTTCTCATTTTGAATGTCAGAGACAGACATCAGACAGATTTGCATTTACTAGACATGAGAGAATGAGATATCAAATACAAAACATAAATTAAAAGGATGCCAGGATCTGCTAATTCTGCTGCTTACAAAATTGCTAGATGTCTGACAGCAGGATACCACTGATTGATCACATCTTTGTCTTTCAGTCTATCCAGCATCTACTCCAGTAATACAGACAAGTATATGCTCACCATCTCACTACATGGACTTAATTAATCCTCTAGCACTTGCCATATAGTCTCATTAAGCAGTGGATTTTAGTCCTTTTCTGCAACTATTCAAGCTCCTGCTACATTAGAAATTCTAGCCTTTCATGACACAACTGTATACCTTCCATGTGTTGTGTCATATGCCAATTAATACACAGCAATCTCCACTGAATCCCCAGGACACCCATTGAAAATGGTGTTATTGCTCTTTCCTGTTACTGCTTGCTAGGTACAACACCCAAGAGAAACGAGCCACATTTACAAAGCTTCACTAGCAGGAATTAGCATCTGAAAAAGCAAACAGGAAGACAATAGTGGTGTACCTGGGAACACTTCTGAACTCCTCAGTCCAGGTCACCCCCCTCCCTCCCCTGTGTCCCCCACACACCTGGGTTTCTCTGGGAAGAAAAACCAGAGAAAAGCTGCAAGGTGCCTCAGCTAGGCTCCAGATCTGAATAACAGCAGTTTTGGGGCTGTGGTGTGCTCCACAGCACATGCTGCTTGTTCCGTCTAGATGCAGCCAGAGGATAAGATCCACTGGCAGAAGAGAAGAGGGTTGGGATTTTTTATCATCTGTCTCCTTGCCAGTCATATAACATTGAGGTGGAGAGGACCTTTGATTGGCATTAGTGTTTAAAGCTCTGTGGGTGAAAATATAGAGGTAGTCCTGTTAGATTCAGGAGCCCAGTGAAACACTACTACCAACTTAGCCAGTTAGCTCATCTGACATCATGAACCATTAATAGTTATGTTTTCTGTTCTATTCTTAGCCAATTGTGCGGTCACCTTACGGCAGTCCTATCTCATCCACATCTCTCTCACTGGAAAAGTCATGTGGAGCTGTATCAGATATCTTATAGAAGCCAATATATACTCACATTCTTCCTTCAGCCACGAAGTCTTATCTTACTGAGCAGGTCAAAGACTCTTTCTACTTTTTATTAGTCCATGTTGATTTTACTGTTCATTTTGTTTCTGCAAATATGCACAAAAGAACTCCTTCATGCACCTAACTGAAGCTAAATGATTTCTTTTCCCTATCTTTATAGCCTATGCCTACTAGAAGGCTATATTCTTGGTCTTTTTCCCTGACACCCTTCTCTTTATTCCACAGTACTTGGCAAGGACTGAGGACCATTCTGATACAAGTTTCATTAATTCCTTAAATTTGACCTCTACAGAGAAGCTGACTCAGCCTTGTCCTTTCAGTACAGTGTATCAAGATATGCTGAATCTACTCGCCCCCGTTTCTGCTCCTGTTTATTTCTGCAAAGAGTGAGATTCTGAGTTAATTTAAGTGATAGAAACTGATGACAGCAAAGCTTTACACATTTCCCAACAAACTGATATCCCTTCCTATGATGAGTTTAAGCCAAACTGAAGAACAAATATTTGCCAGGTTGTCAGCTTTCTCCTTCCTAGCTATAATTTTCTCTCATTTCTCTTGAGTAGTGGCTGTTGTTTAATCACTCCTTGTCAAAGTCCTTTCATGCCTCACCCTTTTATGCCTCTCCCTCATCTATCACTTTGTCTCAAAACAATTTCAGTGTTGTCCCTGAGAAGACGTGTCCCTACCGTGTCAGCAGCCTTGTCCCATATCATTTTCAGAATTGATGGAAACACCTGGACGGGGAAAGGGATTCCTGTTGTCTGTTTGCATTACAATTTCTTTCAACTCAGATCTCAAAACCCTGGAATCTAAAACTACCAGCTTAGTTAAGACAGTCTGTGGGGTTATATGTATAGCTGTTTCAGTGTGATTATTGCTCTGATCACCTTTGTGATCTGAACAATTGGCAAAATTTTGTTTTAATGCTATCGTTCCCTATCAGCCTTACACGTCCTAAGTCAGAGCAGAAGTGCATGTGCAAGGTCAGGCTATGTTAATTTAACATATGGGACAACATGGCCTAAAAAATCACTCACTGGGGCTCCGCAAGGACCGTGGAAGTGTCAGCTTGGAAGCAAACTCTGACACTGCTTCAGCAGCAGCAGGATGATGAATGACCTCTGATCATGTCTGAAGAACTGTGACCCAGAGTCAGAGTCCCTGTGCTGACAGCAATAACATAGAAGTAATGTCTGAGAAACTGATAGTTTAAAAAAAGATGCTTCAAATGATATCTCATATAGTAGAAGTATTAGGACAAATGAGAATATATACCTTTTCATTTCAGGGATCACATAGTTTTCCTCCATACATATTCAAATGCTAAAGATCTTTCCCCTCCCAGAGAATATTATCTGCAGCTAGATTTATCCTGAGCGAACAAATGTTCAGCTAAATTTGTGTGTCTGTCAGGCTCTGGGGCAGCAGGATTGCAGTGAGGTACAGAGGTGGAGCAGAGCAGAGCTCTATCAGCCTTACTTCCAGTGCTGCAACTCACAACATCCTCATCAAAATGCTGGACAAGAGTGATGCTGGAGGAAACAATGCTGGAGGTCTCCAGTAAGAATACCTGAGCAGGATGGCAAATTACTTGTGACAATTATGAGATGACTCAAGAAAGAAGGAAAAATTCATTGACACTAACCAAGACAGACAGCAGTAGTTTATAGTCCAGCTTCTGCCCCGTTAATATACAGGCTGAAAATATCACCTCTGCTTTCCACAGAAGGACATCGACTGAAGGAATAAGGTCAAATATCGTACTCAAGCCTAAAGGTGGAGAAAGAGGGCTCTAGATGCCTGGTGTTTATCTCACTGTAGTCTTTAATAAATGCCTTCCAAGAGGCACAGAATTCAAAGATGAATGACAGTTCTTAAGTGGGGTTTCTTAAACAAGCACATACAACTAGACTGCTACTGCAGTGTATGGAAACTGATTTCCCAAGCGGAAGCGATTTCCAGTTTCATGCGTGCTGAAATGAGATCAGTCTCTCCATCTGTGATTCAACCATGGAAGCTGTTCTCCTTGTTTTCCAAATGGCTGACTGCTCATTCAGTGGCAAGCGCCAAGGGTGATTCAGCATGGCTTCACACTGCTAGGAACAGACTTCTGTAAGATCAGTAGCTCAGGCAATTAATTTTAATCTCCTGATCTAAGCAGAATGCTTTTCTATTTTACTTTAAAGCACATAGGATGTAGTAGCAATAGGCTACTATCCTAAACCTGCTGGTCTCCTAGACTGCAGTGAATGACAAAAACTGTAAGTTAGTCTAACAGTCACATAACTGTGATCATTATAGTTACAACTGTCAAAGCTGAAAGCCAAATACAAAATGTGGTGCAATAACTTCAAACTGCCATTCAGATACTTCATCTTGTTCACAGCTCTGTGGCCTGTACCAGTTGTAACGGGCTGAGAATGGCTTGCTGCACTCACCCTCTCTGTAGAGAAATATGACTGCAGTCACTCTTAGAAGAGGTAATCTCTATGACCTGCCAATGAATAGGCCACTTATTTATAAGTATCCTATCTTTTCAAGTGATGCTGCTGTACATCCGCTTTAAACAAGAAGGATTTCCTTTTCTGATATGGAATGTAGTAACTTTGATGACTCTGCACAGGCAGCCAGGCCCATATAAAGCAGAGGAGGAAATTTCCCCACCCAGTTTTCCCTCCCTTCCTCTACCAAACATGGAGAGGCTCTTGAATCCTAGGAACTAAAAATAGTCCAGCAGATAAGTTTAAATTAAGATATTTTGAAGCACTTCTTGCACTGACACAGTGTGATAGCAAGTTAGGAATAGACTGCTGTCCTAGTATGTCTGTCCTGTTTCCAGTTGTGAGAAAGGCTGAGCCTTTTGTCCTGTGAGATGATTTAGGATGGGGGTGAAAACGCAGTGCACCTCAGAGAGCACAGGGGGCTGAGAACAAGCAACCCTGGCTACAGATAGATCCTAAACCTCTGAAGGTGGGGTCAGAAGAGAAGGACACTGCAGAACCTATGAGGAACCAAAAAACCTCACTTGCAATTACTTGTGACAACTATAGTCTGATTCTCCCTGCCACAAGCTCCTGCTTTCTGCTAACCGCCTGAAACTGATTTAGATTTCTTAAATTTGTTTTTCTGTCTTTATATCTCTTCCTTTTCTTCTGCACTGTGCTAGATGCACATAAATCATCTCAGGAAGGGACTTAGCTTGGCCCTTTACAGTGGTGACAAACCGAGGGCCTAAAGATCCCCAGTTTCCCCAGGGATTAATCACCTCTCTAAAAGAGCAATTTACATTTTTAGTGGGAAGGAAACAAATTCATACTTTCGTTTCTACAGATTAGGCAAAATACCAGCTGTTCACAAACATGACTGTTCCATAGTTCATTTAAAATATAGCAGAGTCCCTGTTTGCTAGCTGCTCTCCTACCCCACCAAGCAAAACACCAGGGTGCATAGAAGCCACTGGGTAGTGATGCAGACTGAAGTTTTTTACTTGTACAAATTCCCCTGCATTTGGGGGATGTATGGCTCCCCACAGTGCCCCAGTGGTCTGCATCACTAATGCTCTGAGTGGGTTTTAAAGCAAGCACATCCAAGTCATGTGTCCTGTGGAGAACTGGGATGATGTACATGCTTATCCCACAGGTTGAAAAAAATGAGCCAATACCAGTGTGCAAATAGAGCATGAACTTCAGAATGAGAGAGGCCCAAACCTCACTGCAGGGGCTGTTGGCTCCCTAAGGAGAGTCTGCAGTGCTTTTGGGAACCCTAACTCCAGCTGGCTATATTGTTGCATCATCTCCTGCCATGGGATATTATCTTGCCATCAGAAATGCTCTGAATTAAATACCTAGCTTTTCTGGGATCCCTCTGTACTGATGCCGTGCATGGAAATAAGTCTTGATGTAAAGCAATTGCTCTTCTACTGCTAGGACTATCAGGTGGCAGGGAGCAGCTGAACATGCCTTTCTCAACATTCACCTCATGCTTGTACATTATTCAAAGGGGGAAAAAATAGCTTCATCTTTAGGGAGGCTGAAGTTGCTGATTTCTTTCCTGTCCTAAGGAAAATGAGAGCTAAAGACCAGGAAGAAGTAGAACAAGGCATCAGGTCAGATGCACTGCCCAGCAGAGCAAGACATAAGGGACCCAACTGATCCTCCCCTCTTAACACTGAAAAGAGCAGTAGGACAGTGCCCTGTCTGAAGGAAGCACTTGGTTTGAAAGTTCCCTCTATAGGACTCCTTAGGCAGAACAGATAAAAGAATATTTAGCCCAAGAAAAAGATAAAAGAGAGGTTTAATAATTGCCTTGCAATATTATTTCTCCTGGGTAAAATGTCTAGCATTTGAAGCAGAGGATCAGAAGTCAGAATCCACATGTTTTCTTTCTGATTCAGTCTAGTAACTTTTCTGTGTCTCTGTTCTTCATTCTGTCACTTTTTTAAAGTTACTTTTTAAAACTTGCTTTATTTCTGGGCTCAGATAAATATAAAGTAGTCACTTATACTACACGCTGAGGTACATATATGAAAACAAGTTTATTTTTACCTTGTTTTTAATATTACTAGATAGATCACAACTGTGAAATCAGATAACACTTTGTTCTGCCCTCATGTTTGGGCTTGAAATACTCCATGTGTAGCAGAAACCAGGAAAGATTTCACAATTAAGGTCACTTCAGATCCACCACCATATACTACACTATATTTTTCAGTACTTCATTCCACATGGAAAGGTCTTGACTATCAGGGATGGCACTACAAGGAGCTGTTTCAAGAGCTGATTTACCATCTCCTGCCTGTCCTTGCTAGCAACCTTCCACTGCCCACACCTAAAAAATTATAAATTCTACCTGAACTCATCCGCTGCTGCCAGACACGGGCATCCTTGCTGGAATGAATGCCTGCAGGAAAAGCTGATGTAGAAGAGCTGGACAGGGTGAGAGAAATTAATCAGTTACTGACAAGACTCTTTTGTGGCTATGCTATCTGCAAATTATCTCTCATCATCCTTAATTGTGTAATACTGCATGCTTCTGTGCCCATGGAGAGCTGAACTGAACAAAGGTCTCCTTGTGAGCCTCTTGAAGTGAGTGTTCTGTGCTTAACACACAGGTGGCTAAGCAGCAAACTGAGCTGCCATAATATTTCTGGAAAGCCAGGGAAATTTAACCTCCAAGTTCTTTCCTAATACCATCATGTCACCTGACTGTTCTTAGCCCAAAGTGTTGAAGAAACTGATGACTTCCATCCTTTTTCCAGCACACAGAGGTACTAGAGAGCATCTGGTTGCACGGCTGCAGCCTCTGTGAGTGACTGCCAGACCCCTGACCCCAGACCCTGTCTCTTTTTTTTTCTTAGGTGAGGTAGACCCCGGTACCAAAGCTGCAGCAGGAAGCCCTGGTCTCTGCAGGTCTGATTTGACTCTTTTGTAAGCTAGAGGAGCTAACCCTCCTGACATTTGCAGGAATCAGGCTTCTGGAAGGAGAATCCAGCACAAGGAAAAGGCATGGGTGAATGGCAGTTTAGAGGACTTACTGGCCTGCTTGGCTTTCTCTGTATACGTGGTGGTTAGGTCTTCGTCAATGGGATGTTCCACCGGCCCCACCATGGGGATGAGATGGCGTTCTGCTCGGATAGCCTTGGTGGCATGGGGCAGGAGCATTGCCTCGGGAGAAGGCTCCCGTCCCTCTGTTGACGGCGGCCGCAGCTGTCCCTCGCTGTCTGAGAACGGAGTGTCTGTGCGGCTGCCAGGCAGACAGACAATCTCCCTCTTGGCCACCCCGCTGGAGCTGGCCAGCTCTGCTCCCCCCTGCACAGCAGCCTCCGGCGTGCTCTCGTAGCCACTCTGCTCAGACAGGGACACCTCGTCCTGAGGGGCATCCGCCCTGCTGGTGGTGCTGTCAGGCGGGGAGCGCGGGCTCTTCTTGCGAGCCCGGCGGTGCTTCTCCTGCGCCACATTGTCAGCATCGCTGTCTGTCTCACCATAGTAGGCCTCGCTGTCCGGTGGGGACGTGAGGCTCTCCAGGTGCCTCTGTGACCTCCATGGCCGTGAGGGCTGTGCGGGCTGTGCGGCGGCTGGGGCTCCTCCTGCTGGTTCAGAGCTGAGTAACTGTGCCGGGGGGCTGAGCGGGGATGGGGAAGAGAGCAGTCGCCGCCCTGGAGAAGGGGAACGCTGAAGCCACGGGCCAGTCTGGTCCCCACCAACTGTCCTGTGGGGAGAAGGAAAAGTGGTGAGTGAGGTCTGGTTTGTGTAGCTAAACTGGAAGGAAACCCTGGTGAGAAAGGGCTATGGATTGGGACAGTGTTACAGATGTTTTTCAGGTAGTACAGACACCTGAAGTGTAGACACCAAGGACAGACTTGTCCCTGACATCAGCTACATGCTCTCCTTCTGATTTTCTGCTTCACAGCTCTATGGAAACCAGGTGTTAAACACTCAAAAATCAGAATGCCCGAAAACCATAAAAAATCTACCAAGCTTAATCAGCTCCTCAGGCATTTCTCCTGGAGAGATGAATTCCTGCATAGCAAGCATTCCCCAGGACAGTGAGACCTGCTCTTCAGCCTGTGGCTTGTCAGCAGAGAACGGCTGCTGCTCAGCTATCACACTGCACTCCAGCTGCTCCTGCAGCTGAGGCTGTGTCAGATCTGCAGATCCTTGCACCCCCAAACTGCTTGAGTTCAGACTGGGCTCCTAAGAAGTCAGTGCTATTTGTTTGCTCTGACCTCTACATGGGCGTAAATAGCAAATATGTAGGCTATAAAGGCCCAGGTGGTTTTTGGGGATAGGACTATGGTGTCTGGTGGTAGACCACTCAAATATTTAGCCTGCTCACTGCTGGACTGCTTCACAAGCTAACTAACCAGGTTTTGATGGTCATATACAGTCATGCTGGCCAGACCAATCCATGGTGGCATTTGCCTTTGGCTTAGACATAGCAATTTCAAGCCTCTAAGACATCTGGAAGGGTAACTGGAGTAGGTGCCAGGCAGACTGGGGCAGTCAACCCTACTGCTGGCTTCCAGAGGGAAGGAGAATTGGCTGTGCTGAGAGGGAAAGAGCCCAGTCTGTCTTCCCTCTCCTAAAGAATGAGTCTGGATTTCAATGGCAGTTTAACTCCAGCCCACACAGATGGAGCTGAGAACTTGTTCCTGCTCTTGTCAGACTCACCAGGGCTTATAAGAACTATAAAGGAGTCCTAAGTATTTGCCTTCTGAACATGCATACCATGAAGCCAGGCAGACAGCATTGCCTCTGTAAAGCTGTGGAACTCATGGTTTGGATCCCAATTCTAAACTGTGAAAAATTTATATTTATGTCAAATGCAAACTTTTGTGGAAACTAAGGGTGGGAGAATTTCTCTGGCAGTTCATTTTTGTAATACTCTTTGCCATTATGAAATCTCACTGGGGAGCAACCTCAACATTCCACAAGCGAAACAGAACAGTCCCTCCTCTTCTTTAAACACTTGACCAGGTAACTGAGAAGCATAACTTGCTTGTAAGCCAGTTTCTCTTGTTCTGTGCAGTCAGGTCAGTGTCTCTCCCTTCCTCTTTTTCTGAAATGCACATACTCCAGAGTCATCTAGCTACCTCTCCTTTCTGAACAGGAATGATTGGTGTTTTCTCTGGGAAGGTAAAGATGAAGTGGGAATAGACACGTGATCAAGAAAGCAACACCTGATGATTTCTCCACTACTCCAAATGAAGCCAACTGATTACATAATTTCCAAACCATCCAGTGTTGGCTCCATTCAGAGGGCTGCAAGGAACCTGCTTTTGTCACTTTGTTAATTCAAAGTGTTCTGATTTTGACCCATTAGAATTTGCCCAGGCACCTGTTGGCTGCAGATAGGCTCCAATGGTGTGAGATAAGGCCTTGGCAGGGGACCAGGAGCTATTCTGGACACCTTGTATAGAACTTACTCATCCCACTTAATCACAGCTAGAGTATAGAGTGAGCACATCAGAAGGCACTGGCACCTTCTCAGAAGCCAAGGGGAAGATCCTACATGCTTAGGCTTTCCTTCTCTGAGCACTGCCCACCTCTGCTCCTGCTTATAGATGACAGCAGCCAGCGTGGCTATCCCTCCCCACTGCTCACAGTCCTCTATCTGTCTTTTCAGGACTGTAGAAGATCACATCTCCCAGCCCCCTCCACCAGGGCCTGATTTTCTGAGGGTGATTTCTGTTTAGGCAGTAGTGTGGACTAGCTAGGACCTCACACAGCTTTTCTGCCTTCACCTTTATAGGATTATTCATTTATAGCTTGGGCCACATCCAGCATGCACTGACGCACTGGGTTAACTTAGCACAGGGAGGATGAGGAACGTTGCTGGGACTATTTTTTGTCCATAAATTTGAGCCTGATCTCCAGTATTCTCCTGAACTAGAGACTGGCACAGATATTTATTCCCATAAAAAGGGGGCTTAGCCACACACCTCTAATCTTTGTGGGAGTCAGTATACAGACTGTTGAACTGCAACAGCCAGGGCAAAACATTGAGATGTCCTCATGTTAGCCATGCTAGGACATGGGTAAGTCCTCCTGGTACACCTTGCAGTGTGGTGAAACCAAAGGCTTCCTGCCTGCCTTGTTTCTGCTGGATGTGGGCAGCTGCTGTACTGGATGAAACCACCCTACTGCCTGCACTGTCACAGCACTGGCACTTGGGAGCAGGTTACCTTTTCACACGGATGTTGAGCATGCCATTGGAGGAATCGATGATCTGCATGGCATTAGCATGGGACAGGCCAGCACATGACTTCCCATTGATAGATACTAGAACATCATTTTCCCACAGGCCTCCACGGCATGCTTTGCTTCTCTTTCGAATCTGAAAAAGCAGAAGAGAGGATAAGGATGAAGGGAAGAACAGCAGCTATTTAGTTCAGTTGCTTGTCTCTTGCTGGCCCTTCTATGGCACCATTCCTCACAGAATAAAATAAGGCCCAAGACTACTGTGCTGACAGAGTGGAGCACTAATACTTTGAATGAGCCCTGGCTGTGCCTTTTGGTCTCTGTATTCCTGTTAATTCCAAGAATCACTCTGCTGAGCATAGGTCTGACCTGATCACCAACCCTGTTGAAGTTCTTTAGTGCAGATGAAAGACTTAAGAATATCTACATGCTCTTCTCCTCTTGATCCCTGTCTCCTAAATTGGTTAGGGAATCTGTGTTTCAGAGAGGGAACAGACTTTGCCTGCACATGACCATGTGTCCTTCTGCATGCCCCTACTGTACTTCCTTGGTATGATCCCTGACTCATGCAGAGCCTCTGCAAGTACCATCCTCAGGGAAGCTGACAGTGGGGAGAGGTGGTGGTTCCAAGGCATATTCTGTTGTTAAGCATTCCTGCTCCAATGGCTTTGGTCAGTGTATTTCTGGACATCTGCATCAGGCCATATGGTGTCCTGTTACACAAGTGTAAACTTGGAATAAATCTTTAGCCTTAACAGGAGTTGTGCAAGACATGCATTGCTATATCTGAGAAGGGAGTCAGAGTCACTGGTTCCAGGTGAGCTCCTAGATATGGCCTCTCATGGCCATCCTGCACCAAGTGTTTCCTCTCCCTTGCATTCCATCATCCATCAGTTAAACTTCTTTCCAACTCAGCCTAGCCTTTCTGCTAGGGTAAGCAAGCAAGCAAACCAAATGCCCACTCAGCCAAAAACCACAGACCTCTCCTTGCCTATGCAAGCAGTGGGGATAGTCTTGCAGGACAGCTTGGCACCCATTATGTACTCATTTTGCACATGAAAGAATAGCCTGGTAAAATCACTGGGTCACAGCAAGTCAGGACCAAGGTAGTAATGCACTCTCTTTGTAGATTCTTCTCAAATATTCTTCAGATCTTGCAGATAAGTGAAAGAGAAATCAGTGCAGAGCTGTTTAACAGAGGGTGCAGTGAACAGACTGTGTCAGATCCCTGCAGAGAAGTAATACTCAACAGGGCACCTTTGCCCACATCTCACAGCTTTGCTGCTTGAGCCACCAGACTCACCTATAACATCATAAAGCTACTTTGCCCACACTCCCATGGCAGCTTCAGGAAAGAGAAGTGAATGTGGAATTGCTGCCCTGTCATTGTTCTTGCAGGAGCAGCAGGGCAGCAGGAAAGGAGAAAGCTGGAATCCTAAGGAAGTCCCGTGGCATGACTGGCTGGTCTTAGGGCCCAGGCCCCTGCACCCATGGGGTGTGTCTGTGCCTTGGGCTTGACCCTGCTGGCCTGTGTTGAGCAGACAAGAGCAACACTCCTCCAGGTCAGCCTGTCAGCAGGACTGAGGTGTTGGGGAAGAAGATGGAAAAAGGAGGGCTATGCTTCAAGTTGTTTTTGTGCTCACTGGTACTTTATCACTCTGTAGCCTTTCCAACTTGACCCCAAATCTTGCCTGCATGCTTAAAATAGGGACTGGCTCATCCCAGCTGCCACATCCATCAGCCTCTGTCATTTTAGTCCTTTATCTCCCTCCTTGTTAATATAAGCCTGGAATGAGCATGTGCAGGTCTGTAATGAACTACTGCTGAAGAACCTCTGTTACAGTAGAAATTCTGCTTCCTGATACTTCCTCCAGATGCAGCTGTTAACTGAGATGGTAAAGAAGACACATTTTCCAGTGCTGCCTACTGACACAGCAGCTAATGAAAAGAGTAAAGAAGTTGAAAAGAAGTTAAAAGGAGGATGTCCTAGTATTCCCCAAAAGGCCAACTGCTGCTCCATAGCCAACTTGGTGCTTAGCACTGGATGGGAACATACTTGCTGAGTATCTCTCCCAGTTGTGAAGCAAGGGGACTGGGGGTTAAAGGCTGTCAACAGGTGCTCAGAGGATTCCTCACATCCCATGGTATTCCTCCCTGCTCACTGAAACCAAGGATGTAGGCTGGTGACCAGCCAGAACAACAACAGTAAACTTCCTGCAATTCTCTAGTCCTTCACTACTGCAAGTCTTTGCAGGCAACTGTTTGGGATTCCCAGGCAGGAAGGATCAGGCTGTGCTCCCAACACTGCCCTGATGCTGTTTCAGGTACCTTTATACCAGAGAAGGCTGGTGGGACTCAAGCAGGCCATGTGGGCTGATCATCATGAGCAGACAATGCATTTTTCTCATGGTTAGTGAGGATGCTGGGCTTGGTTTGGTCTGTGCTCAAATTTTACTGGACTGACAAAAAGCACTATTGGTACTTCAGTGCTCCACAATCCAGGGAGGACTTTCCCATGTCTCCATTCCTTTCTGGGAAAACAGGACCAGGTTTCTTCCAGTGCAGGAACAGGCCTACAGAGTCTGAAAATAGCATGTGTCTGGCTCAGTCTTCCACAGATTTTTAAACCCTCCCTGGAAGTTTATGAATTTGCTTTCTGGGATCAGAGGGAAATGAACCTATCCACAGCTTCATTTTTTATGCCAAACCCCTACCCCACTGCATTTGCCAGGGAGGAAGGCAAAGGGGTTAAACACAGAAGAGGATTGTGCAGAGAAAGGAGGACAGGACACGACTGAATCCACAGCCACAACAGCAGGGTGCAGTGTGCTGGAGGCTGCAGAGCCTTTGGACAGAGAGCAACACAAGCCTGCCAGTTTTTATATGGCTGCCAGCTCTGTGCTGTAGAGACTTTAATGACAACCCATAACCTGCTCATCTTGGGTACAGCGAGGACAGCACCGAGCCTTTGAGGCCCCAGGCCAGGGTGGCTGCCCAGTCCAAAAGCCAGGCTCCCTGCCCATCCTGAAGGTCAGGCTGCCCTCAGGATCAGCCACTTGCTCCCCATGTCCAAAGATGCCCTCTCCTGGGCACCCAGTGAGCCACATCAAGTGTCACTAACAGGGAGCTTCTGCTCAAGCTGCAGAAAGCTCGGAAGGTGTTACCCAACAGCTGCTCTGAAGAGGTGGGAAAAGTTGCAAAAAGTGGTATTTCAAAGAGAAAACCTCTCTGCTTTCTGTAACGCATACATGGAGAGCCTTCCTGTGCAAATGAGAAGCAGCACTGACAGACTCTGACAAGTGGTCAGGGTTGGCCCAGACCTGGCCCTGGGGGATTGCACTGTGCAACCTTCTAGCACATACTGGTGAGGACTGACCTCTCCTTTTGTGTGAGGAGCCCCACAAATTCTGTGAACCTCTTGTAACTAACTGTTAGACTTTCCACTCCATGCCTCAGTGGACACACTCTCCCATGGCATACTCATGTCAAGGTATGTCCTGTTTAGATTTCAGATTGGTTTAGAAAATCCCAATTTCAGAATCTTATGGATTCATGCTACTGGAAATATAAATCAGTGTGAAAAACTGGAACACATTTACTCAGAAAAATATCCATGTCTCTACCCTCTCAGCAGGAGATCTGTAGCAACAAAAGAGCTCTTGTCTCTTGTCAGAGAGGTTCGGGTCTCTGCAGTACCTATGTACATGCACATACATGCATGTGGTTTCTTTCCTTACTTTGCTGCTTCCTCCCATTGATCATATTCAATCAGAAGGGAAAGAACAGAGGCAGCTGAGACAGAAAAAAAGAAAAAAGGAAAAAAGTAAGGAAACAATTGAGGAAGAAAGGAATAAGAAAAGGTTTTGAAAGGAAGGTCAGTGCTAGGAGAGGCCAGGAGGGCCAGGGTTGAGATCAGGCTTTAACAGTACAGTACAAGTTTCCTTGTACAGCCCTAGGCAGACAAAAGGACATGCTGACTGTTGATGTGTCTTGGGGAATTCAGCCTAGCTTTCAGGAACAGAATGCAAGAGAGGAGGGGGTCAGATGCAACTTGGCAGCATCTGTCCTTCAGTAGGGACTATATTTAGATAGTGGTATGTGGGGGCTGAACACATGCTGGGATGCTAAGAATAGAGTAATCCTGATAGTAACTCAGTGGCTTCACATCTTGCCTCAGTACAGCCCAGGGAACCTGTCTTGAAACTTTGCAACCACTCTCCCTGCTGGCCAGCACAGCTTCTTTGGAATGAAGTAGGCTGTGGGTAAACAGAAGTGGTTTGCAGTGTAGGCTCATGTCATCCATCTCTCCCCTTGCCTCCCCAAGCCACCTCCCACTTCCTGTCAGTGGGAGAGTTCAGCCTGTAAGGTAGGAAGATAAATACTATTATCCGTCTTCACATAATCTCCTACAGTCTTTCCAGCAGAAACCCAGCAGCCTCAGTCCATGTAAGAGTTTTATACTGAATAAAATTCATCTTCCCACCCAATGCCCTTCCAGTCTCTGCATCTCTCAACACACAGCCGTCCCCTTCCCCCAGAAGCTACAATGCCATGGGGTCCAACACATACAACCTGGCAGTGTTTAAATTTCATTCCCAGCCTTATGTGAAATGTAATCCTGTCACAGGGTTGTCATAGAGAGGTAAGAAGTGACTTTTTGTGGTATAAAGCATTACCAAAATGGAGTGACTCAACCAAGAGCCAACCAGCGTGTGGGTCTGCTCCTCCTAGAACTTCCTGTTCAGCTGAACCACAAAGAGAGCAGTTGCTAGATGGAAAAGCAGAAACAAACACCTTCCATCTCTTCTTCTTCCTGAAGATGTGTATTCATATCATTGTGGTTATTGGGCCAGTTTGGTTTTCATCCAAGGCCAGGATTTACTCTTTTTTGTGTAAGGAAGGATATCCTTGTGGCTAGAGCGAGGAGATGGCTAGAGTGGGATTCAGAAGACCTGGATGATTTTTTGTGTGACCTTGGAGAAAACACTCAGACTGCCATAAAAGACAGGAGCCTGGAAGCCAGGACATTTTCCAACAATCTTTCCTTATTCAGTTGCCCACCTGAACACAGAGATCTAGTGAGATACTTTCCCTATGCCTTACCTATTAAGTAGCAAATCCTTATGTCAATGCCATGTTTCTATTGGAAGCTACTTTACAGGAGAATATCTGTTATATTTACACTAAGCATTACAACTACACAGGAAGATAATTTCCTGACAAAAACATCATAGGTCCAGTGTCTCTGCAGTGCAGCCCTGCTTCACAGGTCATCCATGGTGAAGCTTAATTAGGGAGTCTTTATACAAAGAAAGAGGGGAGAGAACACATACTTTGTGGGACGAATACAGCAAGAGAGAGTGGTGAAAAGATCTATCTTAGGTGGCAGGACAGACTTGGGTGGCTTCTGGGCACGGGGTTTAGCAACAAGAACTGGTAGTGGAAGAGGATGCTAGTGCTGGTCAGTTGGTTACATGTCAGGCTACTGCAAAACATGTTACTGCCTAGGGTCTACTGGTGCAGGAGCAAGAGAACAAATTCTTAGATGCACTAGATTTAATTCTGACTTGTACCAGGGGATACAAGCTGATATATAACCAACACAAACAATCAGGGATTCTTGGTTTTCTCTCTCTGTTGGTTTTCTCTTACTGAAACTAAGTGCCTTAAAATGAGTTTTTTGCTGTGGTTATACAAGAGAGGGAAGAGAAAAACAACCTCAAACTTTCTTTTCCTAAGCAAAAAATTTAGCACAAGTGTCATTGTGGGGAGCAAGTTTCTAGCTGGAGGTGCCCCCAGGCACATAAAAGAGTTTTATCTCCATAGCTATTTGTTACTTGATGGTAGATTAGCTGAAAAGTGATTGAAATGTAATATCAATGACAAAGAATAATGCCACATGTACTAGAATAGATACTAAAAGTACTTGATAAGCATTTTACCCTCAACAGCGTAAGCAGCAGGATATCAAGTGTTTTTTATATGAAGCAAGAATTCAGAAGGAACAGATATATTTTTGAAATAATTGTACCAGGTCCCACATTTAGGAGCTGTGAGAAAAGCAACAAATGTTCAGAAAAAATGCTTATACATGTCCCATGTAAGTCCTTTTTCTAGAAGCTCAGCCTGGCTCCTATGCCATTAAAAAGTTTAGAATCTGAACCTAATGGAATTGAAGCTCATAAGCCAATCTAGCAGCCAAAATGTCTTTTTGCAGGCACAGCCACTGAACTGGGACAGAAGGAGGGAAAGACCCTTGAACACAGGGCAGAGTTATCCAGAGACATGGCTTCAGTCCTCCAGGACAAGGTGTTCCCAGCCTTCACACTGTGTGCTGATACTGCACTCTAAGGGGCCGTGAGCCTTTGCAAGCCCTGAAAAATCCATTCTCAAAACAGAAGGCTCTTTTCAGCTGCTACTAATTGTTGAACAGCAATTCTTAAGTATATTATGCCTCCACAGTATTTATGCTAAAGAGGGCAAATTAGAAGAAGACATATCTACTATTATTTCAATAGAATGAGGGTCACTTTTGTTTGCAAAAAAATATTGAACACAGCATTCATAAATATTGCAAGAGTGGGTTTCTGCACCAAAAGACAGCACCCACTAACCCAAAGGCAGCATCTCAGCAATAGTCTGAGGAGGATAAGCACTGTTGTTCTGTGGCAGCAAGGACAGGATCAGCCACAAGTATGGATTAGAGAAGTACCCCATTCACCTGAAGGATCTAGAGCACTTAGGTACAGAGAGCTTCTCGTGCCTTGCAACATCTTTGTAGTCATCCTGTAGGTATGAATGTACATCAAAAACCAGGCTCAGCCTCCACAGATGTATTCAGTAGTTCTAGCCAGTAGCAGGCTGAATAATGTCAGCAAATGAACCTGAGCTCTGGACTACAACTACTGTAGCATTAAACTGTTGAAATGCTCCTTGGCACACCTTTGGTTCAGATCAGCTCTTGCTGTCCAGAACATTTCCCAGGCACAGTTTGGGAGCTAGAACAGACCATTCCCAGAGCCACTGCCTGTGGGCATGTGGCCATTTTGTTTGGCAGAGTAGAAGATGTTAATTGCTGGGCTTCATTACACTCTGCAGCAGCTGGCATAAGTGCCAGAGGATGGTCTCAGGTACATTTGATGCACCAGGTATAGATGGAACATGTATGGTGTCACTGCAACTTCTCATCAAGAGATTCTTCCAGGTCCTCAGAAAGTTCCACTGGTCCCACAGCACGAGCTCCCTCACTAGCAGCCAAGTGTAGCACCTGCATAAGTGCCAACATGCCATAAAATATGTCCAGGAGCACTCCCAAAGCAGCTGGAGGCACTCCAAAACCAGTATTAGTGACTGCTACAGACTAGCAGTGTTTTTTCAGGTGTGACAGTAAACATTCATGAAAACAGATAAAGAACAAGCTGCCCACTGAAAAGGGGAGAGGAAGAGAAAGTGCTCACAAAGCTGGAAGCCATGAGACCTATCTGGGTTAGAGCTGGCACCTCCAGCAGGGATAATGTCACACAAGCAAAAGAGAATGGCACAGAGCACCCAGACTGTGTGTCACAGGGAGCAGTGACATGGCAAACAGGCAGCAAGGATATCTTACAGAGGAGACAGTAGAAACAGTGAGTTATCAGCAGAGAACCATACAGGAAAAAGTGGGAATATGTGGGAAAGAGCTAAAAAGGAGGTTGTGATGAACTGCTCCTAAAAAACAAAACAATTTTTGGTTTTAGAACCAATACAATCCTTGTTACTGCTTCCCCTAACAATTCCCCTGAC
>VXBB01009994.1:782136-840111 GCA_013399915.1 Illadopsis cleaveri | reverse complement strand
TGCCTTGTCCTTTGTGTGTCCGAAACAGCGACAACCTATCTGGGTTAGAGCTGGCACCTCCAGCAGGAATAATGTCACACAAGCAAAAGAGAATGGCACAGAGCACCCAGACTGTGTGTCACAGGGAGCAGTGACATGGCAAACAGGCAGCAAGGATATCTTACAGAGGAGACAGTAGAAACAGTGAGTTATCAGCAGAGAACCATACAGGAAAAAGTGGGAATATGTGGGAAAGAGCTAAAAAGGAGGTTGTGATGAACTGCTCCTAAAAAACAAAACAATTTTTGGTTTTAGAACCAATACAATCCTTGTTACTGCTTCCCCTAACAATTCCCCTGACATTGCTGCAGAGTGTACAGAACAGCCAACTGAGTCTCTTGAGCTACCAGGGCAAATCCTCTGTAGTTCTCAGAGGCCATATTGTTTACTCCAGTTCATAAACTGACTCAAAAGATTTTCAATTCTTTCAATTGGAAAGTGACTGCTGAACCTCCCAGGCTAGTTGTTCTGCGCTGTCAATGCTGTCACCTATATTTGAATAGTGTTGCTGATATTTGCTCAACATCTATTTGTAGATTGCAGTCACCTCTTTCAATATCTTGCTAGGTGAAAGAAGCCTTCTCTCCTCCTCTCCTTTTCAATGGCTGCTCTACCTTACATTTATTTTCCTGAAATAAGGGAAAGGGGCTGATTCTGTAAGTATGGTATTACCAGTGAATTCCCTCTTGTGCATTAGACAGTAATATCAATGCCATCCCAGCTCTCTTAGACATGTCTACCGGAGGCTCATTTGTTTATGTTTGCCTTTTTTTTTTTCTCCAGAGATTCATAATTTTGCTAGCTTATTATTGGTGATGCACTAATATGCCCAGGTCCTTTGCCTCTACTATCAGTACCAGCTGTAAAGACTCAGTTTCCTCTATTTTGTCAGTATTACTTGTACTCATGCTGGAGGTAGAAGTGCCTTCCTTGCTTTTTATAGAAAGGAACTGTGTTTGCCCCTCACTGAATACATCTTGTTTTGTAGCAGGATCCCTGAAGGCAGGTTTTTATGCACTTGCATCATGTTAAAACTGTCCTGTTCATCTTCATAAAAATTATTTCCATTATATAATTTCATTATAGGTTTCTGCTTTGGTTGATTAATGGCATTAGTGCTTACAACTTTTCTCAGACTAGCTATTTTACATTTTGTTTTGTTTCAAAAGCATTTGATGGACATATCCTTACTGCAAAGAAATTCTCCAGGAACCTGATGGTATTGTTCTCTCTTACTCTCTTTTCAGAATGGGTAAACCTCCTCATCAGTTACAGCTACATCTGAGGACCATGTACTTTGCCTCAGCCTTTCTAAAATAAAAATCTTGCCCTCTAGGGATCCTTTTGGTTTCTTGTGTTTATGTTTGTTCTCTTTCTTCCCTGATGACTCTTTCTGGTCAAAGATTTCTTATGTTGTATTGTCATTTGCACTACAGCTACTGGGCTAGAGCAAATCAGCTTTATTTTGTTGTGGGGTAGTGCAAACTCTCACTAGAGCTTATCTGCTTCATTAGGTAAGAGGTAAAGATTCTTTAGGAATCACAATGAGCCAATATGAATCCAGAGCAGTTCAACTGATTTCACTTAAAAGGACATTGCTGTAACTAAGAACAAAATGAAGACTGTCCTTTGCTTTTCGGGTTCTTTAGTCTTTATTTCCTTCTTTGTTTCTCTAGTTCTCAGTATTCCTATCCTTTCTAATTTCTGCAGAATGATTCATGTCCTCTGTTGATGTTTGATTGTGCTGTGTATCTGCCTGCTGAGCATATCAATGTCTGCCCTTCTTTCAGCTTACTCATTATAGCATGATACTTTAATACAACCCTCATTGAAAAATCATCTATTCTTCCTCACTGAAGGCTCCCCAGAAAGTTTTCTTGTGTTTATTTTTTGGTCTCACTCTCTACTCTCATAGTATCTGTTTTTATGAGATGAATTATTAGTGGTACACCTTTCAAATACACATCAGCATGGTAGCCTTCAGATTCCCATTAGGCAATTTTAGCACCTGGACACTGCAAATTATTGTTTTGGTGGAAAAAAAGAGTCAGTATGTGCTCTTACAGGCAAGTTTAAGATGAAAGGAATAAGCATTTGCAGTTACAGGTCTGGAACCATATAATCAATTGGCGTTATTGCTACCATTTCAACCTTTCTTGTGTTACTTAAATTTGTGCTTTTTCCTCAGTATCCACTGGCCACTGCTGGAAGAAGCAATGTTCTGATCCCAAGGCAGGCACAGCTGGTTTGGGTCTGTAAGTTTACTTGAACACAGAATTAGTTATCATAGAATCATCAAATGGTTGGAAGGCATCTTAAAGATCATCTTGTTCCAACCCCCCTGCCACTGGCAGGGACACTTTCCACTAGACCAGGTTGCTCAGAGCCCCATCCAGCCTGGCCTTGAACACTTCCATGGATGGGGCACCCACAACTTCTCTGGGCAACTGCCCTGGTCCAGTGCCTTGCTACATCTAATCTAAATCTCTCCTCTTTTAGTTTAAGGTAATTCCCCCTTATCCTATCCCTATCTATTCATCTATAACATATCTCTCCCTCTTTTTTATAAGTTCCCTTCAGGTGCTGGAAGGTCACAATGACATCTCCCCAGAGCTTTTTCTTTTCCAGGTTGAAAAATGCCAACTCCCTCAGCCTGTCTTTGCAGGANTATCCTATCTCTATCTATTCATCTATAACATATCTCTCCCTCTTTTTTATAAGTTCCCTTCAGGTGCTGGAAGGTCACAATGACATCTCCCCAGAGCCTTTTCTTTTCCAGGCTGAACAATCCCAACTCCCTCAGCCTGTCTTTGCAGGAGAGGTGCTCCATCTCTTGGATCATCTAGGTTCTCTAGACCCTAGGAAGTCCACATCTTTCCTGCACTGAGAACCCCGGAGGTTTATACAGTGCTCCAAGTGGGCAGAGGGGCAGAATCACCTCCCTCCACTCCTCTTTTGATGCAGCTCAGGATGCTGTTGGCCTTCTGGGCTGCCAGGGAATGTTGTGGGCTCATACCCAGCTATGTACAACCCAAGAGACTGTCCACAAGTATGTAATTCCAGCATCTTTCTCCAGGTATGTTCCCTGAACCCATAACCCATAGGGAGTTATTGAATGGCACAGAAGCTCTGTGGCAGCTGGATCCAGCATGTGAAGATACAGCTGCTTTTCTACCCCTTTGTGGTAGCTGGGCTGAGGTTCAGAATTGATCCCTTGCTTGGAGAAACAGTTTAAACTACAGCTATGCATCCTTTTAGTCTGCAGAAAAATGGGTTCACACCCCACTTCCAACATGTTCATGTACTTGATTTTGCTACAGCCAGTTGAATACTTAGCACTAGGAAACAGTTTCAAATGCATATATTCACTGTACATTTTGAGTTAATTGCAATTTGAAAAAAGCCAGTAATTTAAGCCATAGTTGTGAACACCTTATGAGAGAACAACCAATTAGAGGCCCACTAATANGGATGGTTTCTTGATTTCTTAATTTCCCTGCATCTCTGCTTTGTTTCTGTTAGCTGCTTTTTTCACGTGTCATAAGGGCTAGAGGGAAGGGAAGGGAAGGGGAGGGAAGGGAAGGGAAGGGAAGGGAAAGGGAAACCATACAGCACACCCAAAGAATTTTCAGGAAAACAAAAAAAAGGTATCAAGAACAGCAATCAGTGATTAATTTATCACAATCTTCATAAAGAGAAACAATAAAAAGATGATGGTGATGTAAACTTTAGAAAGGGTAAAGGCAAGAAGACTATGAACTGTGCACCCTGATCATGTCAGATGAAGAATTGTGAAGGGCTCTGTAATACAACAAGAGTGACTCAAGCAGGAAATCCCACTTAGTGCAGCATTTAGTCTTTGGTATTCCTGGTTGCTCGGTGTTATCAAATCTTCATTAGGAACTCACGTAAGACTTAGACAGGTAAGGTACTAGTTGTTCAGAAACAATTTTCTGTTTATCTGTAGGGTAAACCATTAGGACTACCAATTCTTAGATACTTCCCAGGGCATGCCCGTAACTACCTGAGGGGAAAGGATTTCCCTCCACACTGCAATATGCAAAAATTAGATGCATTGGTGAAACTCCCAACTTCCTCTGAAATACTTGCAGGAAACACAAAGGAAGCAGGAAGCAGGACAAGAGGTGACTCAACCTAGTCTGGCTTAGAAATTCCAGCATCTCTGTCAGTCTAACATGTATGGTTTATATATAATGTATTTGTTATACTTTATTAACTTCCCAAATTAACTTTTTATCACTTATTCATCATTTGACTGACCATCCAAAGGTAAGCATCCTTCCTTAGTGTTCCTGCTATGACTTTTCTAGCCTAGAAGTTGAAATTGTCTAAAATGACAGCACTGCAATCTCTGAGACACAAACAGCATCCACTCAGTTATCTCCTGGCACCTATCAGCTATTCATGTTCTATCACATGACACCTGGCAGTTTATTCTCTTCTAAGCAGGTTACATTCAGATATGATCTTCCTGGGCACCTGGCAAGGACCTAAAAATCCATTCTTTAGAGACTATTTAAATGGTGTTGCCTTTAAGACAGTATGTAGGGTCATTGAATGCTATTAAATTCTAGGCGGTAACAGACAAAAACCATAATTATAAAATGAAAATTCTGCCTAAAGAATGACATGTAATTTGATCCTCAAATGGATTTGTATCAATTATATTTTCCATAATTATTTTTAATGCAATATCCAAGTATTGCAAAAATAGATATATTTGTATTGCTAGACTTAAAGTACAGCACCTAGTTCTGGGTGAGAGCTCCTTCTAGTTAATACCTTCCTGCAAGTGCTACTAATCCTTGAGCAATATTCCATTCACCTTAAGGTGCAACTTAGCCTGGGTAATGACTAGTTCTTGCTGCTGTTCAATCCTGAGTAATCTTTATGGACACTCACAATCTCCTCCCTCTTCAGTCTCAGTTTCTTGTCTATGTGGGAAAGAGTCAAAATAATCTTAGACCATGCAGAGTTAATGTAGCCCCTGAAAATTCCATTTTCCTAAGAACCACTGGTGCCAGACACCTGTTTCAAGGACACTGATTCTTTCTTTTTAACACCTGAAACTCTATGAGTTTGTGCAGAAGTTGTTTTTGTGGAGAAAAATCATCTTTCTCTACATAAGAAACATTCACTTCAAGGCCAAGCTATGGGATTCCAAACCATTTGGCAGAAATTACGACAAACACTCCGTGATCTGGAGTGAGCAAAGTGACACAAAACATTTAATTTCAAAATTCTGTCAGAGGCATGGTCTGCTTAAGGAAACAGAAGGAGCTGGGCAGAGCATTTTTTCATTTCTGCTGCTGGGTGCTTTCCAGTGAGATATCCCAAGATATCATTGTGTCAAGGCTAATGCAGCTGTTATGAGCTTAATAAAGAGGACCTTTTTTCCCCTAGTTTTCAATCTATTCAGTAGTCTTTCTGAAAAGACAACAGTAACAGCTGTTTATCAAAAGTAGTGCAACACAAGGTTCATGTTTATACCTTTTTTTAAATCTCCCATCCAAACAACTGTTTTTCTTTAATTCTTGAAATTAAACCAGTATTTGCTGCTTAGAGCATCACAAATATTCACTTCAGACAGTGCTGAAAAACTTTTACCAAAAGAAGAGGCACTGAGAAATGTGCATCTGTTTTGAAAGCTGGAATATAGTAAAGAAGTGTTAGGGATAGTTCAATTAAAAAATGGCTTCTACTGCTTCAATTTATTTTTTCTTTAGTTGGATGTCTTACATGAGTATTGAAGTTTCCACATTTGAGCCCTTTTCCCTGCACTGTCACTATGGTTATAGCTCTGCTGACAACTCGGGAGAGCTGTACAGCCTACAAAGTGTCTGAGCTGTACAGACCTGCACTGAAGCAGATCTTCACCTGACACTTGTCTCTACCTCAACAGCATCTATTCCAGGACCCACAGCCCACCTCACACCCTGCTTGAGCACACCACGCAAGTTTTCCTTTTAAGATCTGCTGCCACAGTGAGGAGTTCCTGTATTCCTTAACAGTAGTGGAAGATGCCCGGCTCAGAAGGGGTATCTTAGTTCAGCAGAACAACTTTGCTCTCACAGGTCACACCTCAGGGTCCTACCTTTGACACTTGAAGGGGTCTTTTCTGCTCTGAACCCCCTTGCAGGCGGAAGCCCCAGGGGGCACCTCCAGACAGAGTGATGAGCATTTCTTCTTCAGCTCCCATGATTTCTGTGCTTTAGGTATTTTGTCTTCCCAACTTCAGTACAGACTCCAGTTCTTAGCAGACACAATCTTCTATTCCCATATTCACAATTCACACCACCGCTCTCCAGTCCCCACAAGGCCCTCTGCTCGCTTTCTCCTTGAAGTTCACACACACACAAGAGTTGAGACTGTCAAGCCCAGCCTTCACTGCTCTTCTGAACTCTCAGCTGCTGCTCTGCCTATGATTAGACATTTGATTCTGCCCTTGGTAAGGGGCCAGAGTTGTCCTACACACGTGTCATGTCAATCTCACCCTCTGTGCCCCCCCGCATACATGATGGATCTCTCACCGGAACGTGGCTGAAAATAGCACACCTCCTGTCTCTCCAGAGCTTCGTCTGACACTCTTAAAGCTGGAAGCATTTCAGTAAAAATTTTATTTCCACTTTACATTTCAAATGCAAATCTCAGAGTCACTCAGTACTCAGGATCCATTAGTATGAGTTTCAGGGAAGGACAAGTCACAGGCACAAACTTGTACAAATCAGGTGATAGCACCTGACCCAATGAATTGAACAAAACCAGCTTGCAATTAATGTGCTCTCCACTTCTGTTTTCTCCATGCACCTAGTGTTATCATGCAGCTGCACTATGTGCCTGCCTGAAAGCCACAGGCAGACTATAGATGTACTGTGCTCCCTCTGCAGCGTGCTGCTCCCTGACATCCCCTACATCCACTCGTAATACTAGACACTGGGACCAGAATAGCTGGGATTAGCTACACACACAGGATTCAAACAGTTCTCTGCAGGGCACTGCTTACATAGACACAATGGCCAACAGAGCCCAACGAGGTCAGAGAATCAGAGAATAGTTTGGGTTGGATGGAATTTTTAAGGATCATCTAGCCCAACCCACCTGCAAAGAGCAGGGACATTTTCAACCATATCAGATTGCTCAGAGCCCTGTCCAACGTGCCTTTGAGTGTTTCCAGGGATGGGGCATCTGCCACCATTCTGGACAGCCTGTTACAGTGCTTCACCAGCCTCATACAGATTTTTTTTTTTTTTTTTCTTTTAACTAGTCTAAATCTACCCTTTCATTTAAAACCATTACTCCTTTTCTTGTAACTGTAAGCCCTACTAAAAAGTCTGTCTCCAGCTTTCTTAAAAGCCTCCTTTAAGTACTGAAAGACCATAATAAGGTCTCTTCAGAATCTTCTTCAGGCTCAACTCTCTCAGCCTTTCTTAGTAAGAGAAGCCCTCATCCCTCTGATCACTTCCTTGGCCTCCCTCTGGACCTGCTCCAATGGCTTTATGTCTTTCCTGTGCTGAAGACCTCAGAGCTGGACACAGGTCTCCGGATGGGGTCTCTCTAGAGTGGAGCAGAGTCTTTCAGTGGTTTTGCTTGTCTGCATGACAGACAAGACCTCCTAGCCATCCCAAGCCAGGGAGTTATAGAAGAATTAAAGTCCATATTCCCCTCTTCCTACAAGGCTTAAAACATAATTTTCTGTTAAGGTCCTGAGGACACGCTTACCCTTACCTCTTCCTTATTCTGCATGTGGTTAGCTCTCAGTGACTAATATCCTGTATCGTAACATCCAGATGATCTACTTTTGCTGTGATGCCATTGCTTGGTTGACTACTCCATTGCCAGCACTACTCATCCAGTGCCATCGCATATTGCTGGTGAGCACACACCAACACAATTAGAGAATCATCAAGGTTGAAAGAGACCTTTGAGGTCATCAAATCCAATCACCCACCCAGCACTAGCACTGTAACCGCATAACCACTAAACCACGTCACCCAGCCCCAGATCCAGATGCATCTTCAACACCTCTGGGGTGGTGATTCCACCACATTCCTGGGCAACCTATTCCAATGTCTGACCACCCTAACAGTAAAAATGTTTCTAATATCTGAGTGTCCCGTCTCAGCTTTAGACCATTTCCTCTCGTCCTCTCTGTAGCCACACAAGAGACCAGTCCCCACTTCACTGCAATCTCCTTTCACGCAGTTGTAGAAGGCGATTCGACCCCCCACGAGCCTCCTCTTCTCGAGAGAAAACAATCCCAGGTCCCTCACCCATTCCTGTAAGACAAGTTTTCTAGACTTTTCATGAGCCGTGTTACCCTTCTCTGGACACGCTCCAGCATCTCAATGCCCTTTCTGAAGTGAGGGGGCCTGTAGGACCTACGGAAGGCAGTACTTGAGATGTGGCCTCACCAGTGCCGAGTACGACACAAGGACACTCAACAACTCCGCTGTTGTTAGTAGGGAGTGAACAACTCTTTGCACCTTGGTGCAGAACTGGCCCCTGGTTGCTCCCCTGTCGCGGTCTTTCACAGGCCGCTGGTGGGACAGGCGGCCAAGGGCGCCGTGGTCAATGGTGGCCGCGGCTCAGCAGCGCTCGGCCGTGCCCTGCTCACGCCTCAGCTGCCCGTGCGGACAGCGCTGGTNATCGCCCGCGGCCCTGCCGGTGCCGGCGGCCTGCGAGGCCGGGCCGGCTGTCGGCGGGGCCTGCGCTTCCAGTGCCTGGGCTGCCCCGACAGACCATTCGGTGTCCCGGTGTGGCGCGGCGATACCCGGCGGCTGCGGGTCGGGCCGTCGGTCCGGCACGGAGAAACGAGTGCTTCTTTTTGGCTGGGGTGCGCCGCGAGTCAGATACCCCCCTCTGCAACCTCCCTAATCTCCTGTAATCCGCGGATCCTTCCCCTGGCGTTTGTGCTGTGCTGTTCAAGCTTTCATTCATTCGAGCTTTGCGAAGGATGGTCGTCCCTTGCGGAGATCTGGTGGCTGAGATTGGTTGGATTTGGTAGTACAACTTAGTGATTGCTTGTCTGTGGGTGTGAAAAAAGGAAGAAGGAAAGTAAAGGAGATGGCATGATCGAAATACAAGTGTAGTCTTGAAAAGGTGGTTATGCAAGATGGCACTCTTGCTTTCCATGTAGATGGTGCTTTAAATGTGTTTTATTTTCTGTTGTTGGAATTTGCTCTCACTCTATCTGGGAAATACTTTTGATGGAGTACGGTGAAGCTTAGTTTCCTTTAGTTTTTTGGGGGGTTTTTTGGGTTTTTTTTGGAATGTACTGATCCGTGAGAGAGACTGAAAAAGCATCCAAACTGGGCTGTAGTTGAATTTCTTTTTAAACTCACAGGCTAATGGAAGTGGTTGCTGGAATGTAAGAGAATTGCTTACACCTATGTCAGAAGTTATCCACAGGAATTAATGCTTGTACTGTCATTGAAAATACAGATTTTTTTTCAGTTTGGTACTCAGTTGATTGTTAGCTATTAATGTGACAATTCCTTAAAAATATTTCTAGATCCATTTCTGTTACAGGAGTGTGTAGTCAGCTTTACCAAATATTGTGAGGAATGTTGGACAGAAATCACTATGTGAGACATAACGTGCAAATTCTTTTTTGTTGTTTTTTTACAAGCAATATAAAATCACATTACTGAAATGAGAGGGGACTACTGATTTTGTACTAAAGTATTTGCTCTTTATTAGTGTGAAGTTTTCCTGAGTAAATTTTGGTAACTCTGGCTTGAACATAGTTTTTTTCTTTCCTACAGTCTTCTCCTAGAGTAGGTGTTCCAGTTATGGGACCGATAGAAATATATGTAGCCTAAAACTTCCAAGCTTTCCTCTTTAAAGGAGACTTTCAATCACATGTATACGCTCTGTGAAAACATAAACATTTCTGTCAGTTTTTTTTGTGGAACAGGTTCTTGCTAATGGAACTACCCTTTTTGGCTTGAAGCTGTGCCATTCAGGATTCTTTTATTGTTGCAGACAGATTATGAAGTGTGCATCAATATAAAGAATATATAATTGCTATTTAATATGTTGTGACACTCACTCCAGGTTCTAACTTCATGGCTGAAAGCTGACTTATAGCAGTGAACAACTGTTTAAAGGATTATTTCTTTGATGAGTGGTTTGATGCTTTACTTCTTTGAATGTTTTTTTCTGCTATGGTAGGACTATGTTATCTTCCTGTAACACTTATTATCAGAAGGAGGGTCAAAAACCAAAGGAAGAATTGATGGTTGGCTAAGGAGGGCAAGGTACAAAGAGTAACCAGCAACAAGGTCTCTGCAGAAGAGAGGTGGATGTTTCTTGTGTTTTAGGTTTGAAAAGCTGTGTTAGGGATAAATTGTGAAGATAGAGCTTGTTTTTATATGTTCAGCAAGATTCATTGTTAACATAGAAAGCGCTAAAAGACTGTGTAAACTGGCAGTAGGTGTTAGGAAAAGCTAATTCTGACCTTTTCTTGTTTCTTGCAAGTGATGGAAATTGCGTAATGTGCATTTGTGTAGAGGAAGTCAGAGCACAGAGATGATCAGTGTTACAATGTATGTGAAGAAAACGTGTTTTGTACCCTTACTCTATATATTCCCATTCTTCCTTTCTTCCTTCTGGCCTCTTCCCTAAATTTGAAACTGTTCATGTAACTTTTTCTAATCAATTATGCTTGTGCAAGATTCACAGAAACTATTCTGATTACTTCACTCATTGTCACATTTATGTCCACATGTATGTGGAGGTAGCTAGGAAACAGAGAGATCTTTCACTGTGATTTTGTTGCTGTTATACTGTCAGTGACTTTTGCCTCCATGGGTTTGCTCTCCAGAAGCCATGCTCATAGCAGAGCGTTTTTCAAATCTTTTTCTAGAGCTTTATTACAGTGATAGAGATGTGAATCAGTCCCACCAGGAGACTTGAGTCAACAAAGTATAAAAATGTTATTGAAGTAGAAATCTGGTGATGATGGCAGGGGTTGGAAGTAGTGGTAGTTTTAAGGTTAGATCAAGACTAAGCTGGGTTTTTTTGTATTCAGTTTTTAATCACTTTCACTCTTGTAACTTGTATACTGTATTGTACCTTGCCCAGGATGATGAATCAGCCTAACAAAACAGGGTTTAGTGTGGCCTTCTTTAGAAGAATATAAAAGTCATCACAGCTTAGATTGACTTGGAAAACTGTGTCTAATACCTTTCATGAACTGTTAAAACGAAAGTTTCTGGCAGTAATTCAAAATGCATAGATGAAGAAAATGTTACCTGTGGTGTAATGAGTTGAGAATCTGCACAGGCAGGAAGAGAGAGTGCTACATATTACAACCAGGTTGGAGTTGATTCCAGTATTGCCATTTGGGTTGATTTGGACAAATGTGTGGGAAGCATTTGTTACCATGGCCTGTGAGCTGACAGATTAGTTGACAGTTTCTGACTTCTAGGACATGAGTTTCTTTTCCAGGATTTTCTATTGAAAAAGAAAAAAAAGCCAGTAATTTTTTATATCTGAAAAGAACCAAGTGTTCCATGAGTGCTCGTGGAAGACCTAGTCAAGCTGTCAATGAAACAAAAACAAGGACATTTCCCTTTCTGAAGGGTGTTCTTAGCTCCAGAGTCTAGGTCTTTGTAAGAATAGCAAAACCTTGCTGTTTCCAGACAGTTGTAGAATAGAAACACTAAAAGCAGTGTAGGTAATATTCTGATTTACTAGTGCTCTCCTTCTGTCCCATCTTTTGGAAATAGTTTTGATTTTTGTGTTAAATAGATATATTTCCTTCAGTTTCAGGAAAACTTGGGTGGCACTGTCTTGGGTTATGTGGGGGGATTTTTTTGTTGTTGTAGATTTGTAAAGTTTCAGTCTTTTCAGAAGTTGAAACTAACTGGCTTTTTCTTTCTCTGGGACCAGTAAAAAAGGCACTAGCATCTTTCTGAAGGAAGGTAATTTTGCTGTATGCCTTTCCTTTAGAATGTGAACAAGAACTGATGAGAACAAGGTTTTCAGTTTCTAAAGGGAATTAACAGTGAATGCAGACTATAAAAAGTGATGAATGTGAAGTTTTCAGTGATTTAAGAGATTTGCTCATTGAAATGAGCTCCTATGAATCACTAGGTTTTTTTAAAGCATGTCATAGAAACTTCATTGTGATCTGATTTGTTTGGATGCTAAGTAATCTTGAAGCTATTGTAAAAATTTAGATGTTCTGCACCCCCTACATTATTCCTGTGTATTTTCCTCCCATCAGTTTATTACTGATCTTTACTGGTTGTCTGTCTTGTACAACAGCTTTCTGGTGTAATTGTAACTTTGTAACTGTGTTGATCAAAACTTCATGGTCAGTTGCCTTTATACAGAGGAATAGGAAATGGTATAGAGTGACTGCTTCCTGCTTTGCAGGAAAATTATTGTTTATGGTAATGACCACTTGTCATAGGATTTTTTTCTCTAGCATCAGTCCTGCTTATTTGGGCTTTGTGTATTGTAGCTGCTGAGTAGTAATATGATGTTCAACACCATGTTTGGCTTAGTTTTGGTAATGTGTTACTACCTGCAAAGGAATATCCTGAGTATTTTTATCCAGTGAAATGGTCTGTTATCTCCTTTTCTCCCTATCTGGTATATGTATTATTTCTGTCATTCTCTATACCCCAGCCATCCTTCATGTCATAAGACAGAGCACAAAATTCTCCCTTTCTCCACATCTCTTCAAGTGACCAGGTTCTGATTTACTCAGAGATGTTTTTTGAGTGGAAACAAAATGAATGTTTGATACAAATAACTTGTACTGGGGAAGGGGGAAAACGGACTCACTCAGTGACTGCTGTCTTCCACCTTCTCAGAAGCAAATACGCTTGGTCCTGCCTTATGGTGTTTCACATCAGTGGTGAGCAAGTGGGCCACAAGCCTTATGTTCAGAGCAAGTTGGGCAGCAAAATAATGAAGCAGCCTTGTCCACAGCTTCAGCACTGGACTTGTTCTTAAAGTCTCCCTCCTTGACCCCTCTGCCCAGTGTAGAGGCACGTGCTTGTGCTGTGGTGGAGATGATCCTGTGCTGGCTGGCACATGGGCTAGCTGAAGGTCTGAGGTGTATCCACCTTTCAGCTGAGACATGGAGTTAGAACCATCGTGTTTGTGTGGCTACTTTTTCCACAAAAGTGTAGGAGATTATCTCAAAACTCTCAGTAAGATGTGCATTAAATCAGCTTACCTCTCAGTTTTGGTATTGTGGAGAGAGCAACAAGCTGACAGATATCCTGCTCAGGCAGAAAATACTGATATTCATGTGAGAGAGGGAAGGCTGAAAAGGGAATGTAAAAGATCATCAGGTGAGATCACTTACTGAGTATACGCTCTCAGCAGTAACTCAGAGTGGTTTACAAGGGTTGTTCTTGAGTTCTTGTCCCATTGTGCTTTAGAAAAACAGGAGAACAAGCATGAAAGATTCATCTTCTGCCCTGTAGTAGTTCCTAGTTCGAGCATTAGATCTGTTCAGGGATTTCTGTAGGTGTAACTTGTGAAAAGTGTCTTAGTGGTTACAGCTGAGGAGCTATCCTGTGGAGCACTGCTACTCTGCAGCTCTTCCTGGAGGAGATACCTGTCTGCAGGAGCAGTGACTCGAAGCCAGGTTCCTCATGTGCAATCCAATAAGCAGGGGCAGGAGGAAGAGAACACAGCCCTCCTTCCCAGTCAGAAAGCCCTGCCCAGATGTTCCAAGATGTGCAGGTAGAGAAGTCCTCTCGACCTGTTCTTCCTTCCCTGTACTCTCTTTGCAGGAGGCTCTCTCTTGCTTTACTGTTTGTACAGAACAGGAGGTGGCTGAGGGTAGGTCTGTGATTGCAGTGTGGTGACACTGATTGCCTGCCTGGGCAGTAAGAGGTTAACCTTTCAGGAAACTTGGGAAGGGAGCAGGTCCCAAAGTCCAGACTTCCTGGCCACATGGTTGCTCAGGTTAGACTGTTTTGTAGAACTAAGTCAAAGGTAGTGTGGGAAATCAGAATTTTTAGAAATTACATGTTTTAAACATGACAGCAAGAGAGTAATCATGTTTAAAACCACTGTGGGCTGATAAAAAATTCTGTCATGCTCTTGTAAGCTGTTGCAAATGACAACTTTCAAGAACAAATTACCTTTAAATATTTAAGAGGAGACCTTTTATAAACAAAAGCCCTCTCTTTGCCTTTATACAGCTTGAAGAATAAAAATGTAAAACTTCATTTATTTCCTTCCATAAAAGTTCAAAATCTAATTTCAGAGTAGGTATTCGTAATCTTAGTACTGACATTTGTCATGTTTACTAGTTTTAGGAGGTTAAATGTAGTTTTTATGTTTTGTGCTAGCTTTCTTTTTTAAGTAATGAAATCTATTGTGATATATGTATTTTCTTTTTATTGTATGCATGGAAGAATTTCTTCATGTGGATGGTTGTTACAAAGCTGTAGTTCTTTCAGTAGTTTTGCTGTACAACTGTGATCTCAGTTGCTGAAATAATTCTTTGGCATCATCTATTTGATAATGTGAAGAACCGACTATAGAATTATTTGCCATGTGCTAATCAAGAGTGTAAGCAAACCAGCTTGGGGCTTTTATACCTGATTGAGTTAAGCTGCATATTCCTGGTCAGGCTTTGCTTCTGGTGGCTGTTGCACCTCTGTTTCTTCCTCTGTGTTAAGATTTACTTTGTATCTTTAACACACCAGTTCATCACAGAGTTTGGAGAAAAATATGAGGGCAACATTAGTTATTTATTTTACCTTTATTTTGCATTTTTATATAAATTGGTGTTTTTAATAAATAGTGGAATTGCCCTAAACATGTTTCTTTAGTGTTGTGTAGGTAGTCTTAGCTGAAGAGGATAACAGTGACATGGAGTGTCCAAAGAAGTGCAGGGGATGCAAAATATTATTACGAGAAACACACCATGAGGGAATCTCCTGCCCCTGAAGTAATCTCCTTGATTCTCCACAAATAAAAGGCACTGTGGGTTATCTGCCTGCTTGCTGTTGTAAGAATTGTCTGCTTGGTTTGGGGTCTTACGATAACAGTTCTGCTTTTCTTGTTATAAAGCTAGTCAGTCTCTTTATACAGTTAGGGGAGTTGGGAATCTGTTGAGCAAGATTTCTTGCAAAAATTTGCTAAGAAATGTCTCTCCTGTCTCTGGCACTCTGTTTCAGGTCTTACATTTTGGTATAATTCCTTTAGTGCCATCTTTGCCTGTAATTATTTTCCATTTTGAACACCTTTCCTAGGTGAAAATTTTGCTTTTGGAATATCTTTGTTTTTTGAAATGTATGTACATAGCAAGGGCTTTGAATCATCTATTGCTAAAAAAAAAAAAAGGCTGTATCCCCCTATGCTGGTCCTGTTCTAGGTTCTATCAAACATTTCAAGCAGCTGATTTGTGGATGGTGAAGCCAGCTGCTTGTAACAAAGAAACAAGATCAAATAAACTAACACAGAGGTGACAGCTGAACTTGTTCAGTGTTATTGAAGTGTTGTGTTAAGGAATCACTCGTCTGTATCATGAAATCTGTTTTCTGTTGGTCTGATTCTGTGAGGTGGAAGTAGTTTGAAAGCTTTCTCAGGAAGCTTGATGGTAATCTGCTGTGAAACGGCAGATGATGGTATTTCTATCTAAGGTCATGATCACAGGTCTAACCAGGATGAAATGCTGACTAAGTTGATGAGAAAACATAATTTCTGAAAATACTGTTTTAAATAGCTCTTGTAAAACATTTATCTTACTTGAAAAAATTGCTGTGCAAGAGTAATTTACCATTAATGTTTTAGCTTCCCAAGTGTCTCAGGATCTCTCACTTATTTGAAAGCAGTAGGGAAGCTGACCGGTTTGGTTTTATATCTAATAAAAGTCATTTTTCACCCCCTTTTTTGCAGGTGAGGTTAGTTTGGGGATGTGAATACAATGAGTGTAAACCAGCAAGCTCACACGGGGCCTCCTTACGGGCAACCTCAGCCTGGCTATCAGGGATACCAGCAGCCTGCCTACGGAGCACAGTCCTTGCCAGGGGTTCCTCAGTCGCAGTATGGAGCTTACAATGGGCCCATGCCGGGATATCAACAGCCAGCCCCTCCACAAGGTACTGCTCACTCAATACTTCATCATTGATAACCTGGGAATTGTGGTGTGCATGGAGTTTTTGCTGTATGCTTCCTGTTGTAAGTCTTCGGGTTTTTGTGGTAGTATCTTTTTTTCTCTATGTAATTTGCATGATGCTAAAAATCATGTCGTCCCATATTCTGAGGTTATTGTACTGTCTTTTGTCCAGTTTCGTAGGGCTTACTCTTCTTTTGGTAGGTGATAAAATTAACATGTTGAGAAACAGTCTGCTTTTTTTCTCCATATCCATGTCCCTGTGTTACTGAAGCACCTGACTAGAAGAGTCTTCCTGATGAGGTTATGTTGAGAAGCAGCAGTTAGGGACTGTAACAGATTTATAATTGAGACTGCCTTACATTATTATATAGAAAGATCTGCACTCTGTCCTGAAAGATTAAGACATACATCTTTAGGCAGAAAGCATATTTGGAGCTATTTTCTCTAATGTCTTGAAATTCAATAAAAAGTTTGTGGACATGTGGCAAACTAATGTATTCCAGAATGTCTGCAGGATCAAGTATACCCTTTGTTATTTTTGTCTGTTAAAAAAAAATAAAAGTAACTCAGCTTTTGTTTTCCTGCTTTCAAAAGACAGGCTGACTTTAATAAAGAACTTTGTGAGTCTTGGTTTTCAAGTATGTGAATTGCTTTGGGAAATCAATAGTGACTTTAACATTTGAAATGCAGAGGAGAAAATACTATTGCTTTGAATGCAAGTATGTCTGCCTTTTCAGATCACAGGGATGAATTCAGTTTTGCTGAAATCAGCACAACATGAACTTAAAAGTATTTGTTTAGGTTTCAGATAGATGTTCTAAGGTAATTAGGACTGTGCTGGTCATGTTAATCATCTCTGTACTATTCCCCCCTACAAGTGCATCTTCAATTTTTTGCAACTTCTTGAATTTTAACCCACACTCAATGAGAAGGATAGAACAATGAAAGTGCCTCTAGTTGTCTTGAAGCTAACAGAAGTGGGGGACTGAAATTTGAGTGCTGAATAATTGCACTGTTGGATTTTTGTCTAGAGTTAGTAGAGTACTGTAGTAAAAGAGTTGAGTGTGGTATGGTAAGGAATAGGTTATTCAAGTGCTCCATCTTCCTTTTCTTTGCTTAATCCTTTTCCTCCCATGCTCTCACTCTCTTCTAACAGCGCTTTTAATCTGAGAGTTTTAAAGTAATTTCACAAGGGGTTTGAATTCCTGTGAAAGTAATGGAAATCATCTCTGAGCAGAGGAAAGAAGCGCTGCTTCCTGGGAGAGCAGAGGCACAGCTCAGCCCTTGAGCGCTCTGTTTGACTGCTCGCTGTAGCCAGCCACTAAACTGGGGTTTCTGTCCAGTGGAAGGGATGGGGAGAAATTACACTTGCTTTAGTGAGGGAGAGAAGGGGATTCAAGAAGAACAAAAATTACCACAGATTTGGAAAAGCTGCATCAGGGCAGCTATTTATAGAGAAGAGATTTTAGCTGTTAGTAATGTGAAGATTGATTAGGGTGTTCGTGAAAAGAAACTGATGAGCATCTTCTATCAGATACTTCAAGAATTTTCAGACTTCACAAGCCTGAAAAGCATTGCTTTTTAAGGGAATTAACTTTTTTCTTCTAGATTATTTCTGGTTTGCCTTTTTAAGTTTTGGGACAGCTCAGTAAGGACATGCCTAGATACCTTGATAACATTCATATAAACTTAAGCAGATTAAAAATGCAGATTTTGTGCCAGTAATGATTGAAAGGTGGTGTGACACTGAGGGCAACGAGATGGTTTCATTTGAACAACAAAACTGTATTGCACTGCTCAAGTAGTGTCACTTGAACAACCAAACTGGATTTCACTACTCAAGTGGTGCCTCATGTACTTTATTGTTATTATCAGGCAAAGGCCATCCACAATTTCTGGGGATTTTTTTCCATCTTTTTTTATGAGACCATCATTTCTCGACTTGGCAGACTGTACTAAAGGAAATCTCAGTTGTCAGGCTGTGCATTTTGGATCTGCTGTTTAGGATTCCTATCTTTAGAAGAAGAAATGTAAAATTCAGAGCCTTACACAACAGCCAGAGGTTGACCTGTCAGTGGCTGCTGAGTATGAAATCCCTGTGGAAGGAGGAGTCAAGCAAACAACACATTATCAGAGACAGCAGACAGATGATAGTAAAAATAGTGACAGCTATCCTTTCTACCACCACCTTCAACACATGATGTTTATTGCAAGTCTTTGTGGCAAGACCTATTGTAGCTGCACAATATAGAGGAGAGAGAATTAATTTCAGAGGCAGGAATTCAGAAAACATTGAGGGGTAAAGGGAAAACTGCCAATGTTATTCTGTAATTTCAAAGTAGTAATCTTAGGGATTTATTTTTAAAATAACAGTAAAATTGCTTGGGGGACTGAGTGGAAAAATGTTGAGAGCTGGTGCCACCCTTGTCAGGGAGTGTTTTGGATGTGATTTACGTGACAAACCCTGACTCTAACTAGGTGGAATCATGGGAATACCATGGCAGTGATGATGATCTTTCTGAGGACCAGAAGTGGAGTGCTGTGGTGCCAGCTGAAAATAGCTGCTTCTTGCTATGAGAATATTGAAAGAACCAGGACACTTTTGCCCCAGTCTTTTAGTCTATTGGTTTCCTTCTGATGAGGTCATGCAGTTGAAAAGTCCAAACACAATTATCTGAATACCAGTAACAATTATGCTGTAGATCATTTTACGTAGGCTTGCTTTATGAAAATGTTAACACTTGTATTAGTGTAAAGACTACACTTGTAATATGTTGTGCATGGTAGATGAAAGGGAATATAGCTTAAGGAACAGGGTGGTAGGTGACACGAATTTTGTGTATGAGATATTTTCTGGCCTGCAGACTGTTCTCAGCACTGGGAGGGCTGTCTCTCAGGCTTGATTTCTCTCAGGCTTGATTTACTGGTGTATTCTGTCTTTCCAGGTTACTTTCCTTCCTTGGGGTTTCCTTCGAAGGGCTCTCCTGTATCTCTCAACTCTGACACTTCTTCTCTTGCACCTAATTTCATAGGTAAATGGTGTCCTTCCTGTGGGAGTGTTTGTGCCGTGTCACTTCTTTTGTGCTGTTTCCATTTAATATGGATACTTATCTCAGAGGTTGGGTACCTGATTGTTCAGCCAGAGGTGGGTGGGACATTTCCCAATCTATTTGTAGGCCACATTCCAGAAGCATAAATAGGATATGAAGAAATAACCCTGGTAGAAATGCCTTATGCATGCAGATTCATAGATAAAACTTGACTTGTGACTAGTGTTTTCTGAAGTCTGATTTCAAAACCTGAATTGACCCATTCAGATTCTGTCAGGTACAATCCTTAGTTTAAAAGAAGTCAGTCTCACCCTTGAGTGGGAAGGTGAGGTTTGAAATGATAGCATTGCAGAGAAGTGAAAAATCTCCACAAACCACCAGGAGATTGTTACTGGAAGTCGTGAGATTTGTGTAGCTTGTGCTTTTGGTTAAGGGAAAAAACAAGTTTTTAACTTCCTTGGCTATACTTAGAATCCAAATATATATTAGTAATAATTATTTTTCCAAAAGCTGTAACTTGAAGAAGGAAATATCTTTTCACAACTAGCAATCAAAATGTAAGAATGAGAAATGCTGCAAGAAACCATATTGTACTTTTCCTTTTTTCGAACTGGTGGTATTTTGGAAGAGCTATTTCTGGAGGTGTCAATTTGTTTAGAAGATTAGGGTGTCAGAAGACAACCATATAGGCTCAGGGCTTTGAGGAAAATCACAAGCATTTCCCATCTTGCTGTAAGCTACCTCCATTTTGAGGTCTGTAATGAGTAAGAACATCGCAAAGATATTGAGGATTTGTCAAGAATAATGAATCTTAGGCCAGAGGAACAGTAAGGTGAAAGTGCTGTAACAGTAGTTTAGAAAAGACAAGATTAATGAGATGAGAGTATATAAAAATAATAAATGTCTCTAGGAGTAATTAAATCCTGTCTCTAAATGAAGAACAGGAGAAAGTTTAGTAATAAAGAAAGAAACCCAAGAAATTATCAGTTATTCATACAAGGTCTAGTTAATTCCTTCCTTGATTTTACATCCCCAGGTTTGCTACAAATTGGATGTAGCAGAGAAGATAAAATATATGAGTTGAAGCCTCATGCTTTAGGGTATAAATTATACTGTAGAATTGAGAAATGGCTCCCCTTCTTTCCGTTCTTCACAAGAGGATCTCAGAGTCCCTTTGAAACTTGCCATGCTGGTCACTGTCAGGGTGACACAGCAGTGTGTATGTGTGGGCATGGTCTCATGGGGCAGTTGTAGTCATCTGTGCTTAGTGATACCCCATATGGGAAATAGGTTCCCTTGTGGTTAACAGGCATGGTCATACAGTTGTTCTAATTATCAGCATTGTTAATATAGTCTTATTAAAAGAGAAGTTTATGTTCTCTTTTATGGAAGTAAAAAACTGCAGTTGGTCTGCTGGTATTGTATCCAACATTTTGCGGTCTGTGGAAAGACTGGTTTCTGAGGCAAATATGTTTGGGCTGTGACTGAACCAGCTCAGTCTGAAAGAGGGGAAAGTATTTGTGTTAGCCTCCAAGCTTGACAGGCTGCAAAGAACANGAATCTTCTTGCATAGCCTGCTCACCTTTGAGGTAGGGAAAACTGACCTGAAAAAACTGTAATGAACATTAAATTTCACTGAATACTCTCGGTTTAGATAAAAATAATTGGACTTGGAGGGGAAAGGATTCAGTACCTTACAAAAATTTTTTCTTCATAAAAGATGAAGTTGTCTTTTGAAGACCTTCCACAGCACGTATTTTCTGCCTGATCTGTGTGGAGATGGTAACTAGTGACACTGATTAAAAATATTTGTGCATAAATTATTTGTTGCTCATGGAGTATTGTTATAGCAATTCTGGATTTGAATTTTTCATGGTAGTTAGTTCAAGCCCTTGCTTCTATAATTTGTGGTATTTTAGGGTTTTTTTCCTTGTGTTTATAGGTTCATTAAGAGCCCCGCCAACATCTGGAGCTCCCCCTCCAGCCTCTGGAGCATCTCATCCTTCTGGGCACTTGGCATACAGTCAGTTTGAACATGGAGATGTGCAGAATGGAATTCCAGCCTCAGCAGCTCCCATGCAGAGGTGCATATGAGAAGACTGAATTGTAACAAAATCCCACCTTGGTAGACTTGTGCTAGGTCTAGACTTTTTAAATCTAAATCAAATTCAGTGCTTCGGGGTTTTGTGGTCGATATTGACTTTTTTCATTGCTTTGTTATTGTTTTGGAGCAATGTTTTGCTGCAGAGATATTCCTTGAACAGTGAGTGTATCTGGAGATGAAAAACTTGTGAAAGGATGTGAGCAGTCACTTTCATCAGTGACTGATAAAAACATCTTCTCCTCCTAAGACATTCTTTGTGGTGCTCATTTTCATTAAAAAACTCAGTTGCATGCACACAACTGTAATATGTGTTCCTCGGCAGTGTGAAATGATCTCTGGAGCATGTGGCAGTCTTTACTGAATAATTTCTTAGTAATGATTCTGGGCCCTCTTCTGTCCCTTCTGGATCCCTGAGTTACTGTCATCTAAGGCTCTTTAACATCTTTTCCAGAGTGATGCTGCCATTACCTCGGTGGTGAAAGTGGCAATAGTCCTGGAGAGTTCAAATGTTTCCAGTGGCAGAACATTCTTACATGGCTGTGCAGGCCTTACTGGTGCTCACCCTGTAGACTCTATGCAGCATTTCTGATTTGTTGTGATAACTGAAATGGAATTTTTAAAAAAATAGAATTTGTATTTTAAGAGCTAATAGATTTTTTTTGTTGTTGTTTGGTGAAAGGGATTCGAATACATGGAGAATATGTGATTATTTTTCCAAAACTCAGCTACAGTGTTTCATGTAAATACCTGAGACCCAGATAGTGTTTATGTGCTAGAACAATTTTAAAAGGCACAGAAGATTGTAACTTCTTCTCTAATGAGGAATCAGTTCAGTTTGTCATCTTCCCTCTCAGGCCACCTGCTTCTCAGCCGTTTCTGCCAGGCTCAGCACCCACGCCTGTCAGCCAGATATCCACGTTCCAGCAATATGGGCCCCCCCCAGCCAGCGTGCAGCAGCTCAGGAATCACATGGCAGGGATGACAATTGGCTCTACTGCAGCCTCTGCTCCTCCCCCAGCTGGACTGGGCTATGGTAAGGTTTCCTGGCTGTGGAAGTATGCTATTGATTTTTATTTCTGCTAGTAATTTCATAAAAGATTTTTTCTTGTCAGTGATTCATTACCATATGGTTATGGGAATTCTCTGGGTATTGACATCTGCCATAGTAAACAGTAGTTTTCTTAACTAATAAGGTCATAATTGGGGAAAACAGAACTGACACAATTGTTGGGGACAGTGCTGGCACTGCTGGACATGAATAACAAAGGAGAGTAACAACACTGGTCCTTGACTAGGTGCCTCTTGTGAAACACAGAACAGTTTACCCCTAAGTCACCTGTTGGAGAGTCTACATGTCTTCCAACTGTTGTGCAGCAGCCCTGTCAAAAAAAAAAAAAAAAAGAAAGAAAGGAAAAAAGGGCCCTGTAAATGTAAATCACAAAGGGCTGAAAATATTCTGAATGATTGTGTGTAGGGTTCTGCTGGAAATCAAGAAGACACTTGCTTAAACAGTAGAAACTGAATTAACAGTAGAAACTGAATTTTGCTACTTTGTTCTATGGTATTAGTTCTACAGTCTCATTGCTGTAGATCAGGGGACTTTTTGACTAGAGTTTTGTCTTTGTGTAAGCTGGTCTGACTATTTAAAAATTGTTTTGCTGAAGTACTTTTTGACAAGCATCTCTTAAGACAGATTTTATAGGAAAATTAGGAGTAAGTAAGAGATACAGGTTTTCTTGGCCTTTTGGCAGCATGTTTGTCAAAAATTATTCTCAGAAATAGTACAGTGCTACATATGAATGGTGCTGGCTTCATGCTATTAAAACCATAAAGCTCAAAACCATTCTTGATCTATAGACCCCAAATGAGTGTGGAGTTTAAGACAGAAACTTAGTTCTAGAAATGTATGGATAGACTTGTGATGGTTCATGTTTTGCATATTCCTGGCTTTGCCCTTTTTTTCTGGCCCTGAATCCTTATGTGTATTCTGATTATGTAAATTAAGCAGCTCAGACTTTGAGGGAGAAGGCAATGAAAGAACTATTGAGTTTCAGATCCCCTGAAAGAATTTCAGCTTTCTGATCAGTCTAGGAGAATGGTCACTTAGGATTTGTCTCTGCTAGTATTGGTAAGTTCATCTGAAGATGGGAAAGTAGTAGATTTACTCAGGTGATCTGGAGCAAATGGGGTTTTCTTGTATCTTAATTGTCTTCAGGAGAGAAGAAAATGATGTTGTATCTTTTTTTTTTCTTACCGGGTCCCCCACCATCGGTTCCCTCAGTCTCAGGAAGCTTTAGTACAACAGGATCTGGTCTCCACACACCTTACAGTGCAAGCCAAGGACCCCCTCCTGCCAGTGTGTCTGAGGGTCTTCCTTTGGCACAGCCTCCGTTTCCTGGGCACACAGTATCAACTCAGCGCCTGCCTACTCAAGCTCCTGGTTTTACCCCACCTCCTCCTTCTACAGGGGTTGGACCTTCCTCATACCCTCCTACCACAGGTGCTCCAAGGCCACCTGCCATGCCAGGCCCACCACTGCCTGGGCAGACAGTTGCTGGACCACCATCATCCCAGCCTAATCATGTATCCTCACCACCACCTCCACCACCTCCCTCAACTGTGGCAGGGCTGCACGCTGGGCCTCCCATGAGTGGTCTCCATGGACCACCTCCTCCCACTCATCCTCCTCAGCCAGGATACCAAATGCAGCAGAATGGTGAGTATTCCTAGTATAGCAATTTTAAGTTACATATTCTCTGTGTGCTGCAAACTGAGAACTAAATTTTACATTGTCACTTGTGGACTCACATTAGAGCTTCCCTCTTGTTTCCCTGTGCTCATGTCTGAGATAATACCATATGTCATTCTAAGATATTTTATAGTACAGGTTTTAATCAGATTAATGTAACTAAAGGAATTCTAGCTTACTTGGCCAAAAAAGTGTTTAGGAGTTAGTGCCATAATACTACCAAAATCTGTGATCAAAATTCTACTGTGGACTCTGATGTCTGCAACCTCACCTGTTCAAAAATAGACATCAGAAATACTGAAAAGCCTTATTTTATATTTTTTAAATTTGTGGCCACTGTGCATATGCAATGCATATGAAAGGAGTTGTTAAACATTGAAAAAGGAGTTGCTATGTTTTCTCCTTTAATTTGCATTTTTCTCCCTTGTAGAGGCTTGCACATCTTAAATGTACTTAAAAGTAAGACCAGTTAAGCTTTCTGAATTAAAATCAGTTTTGGCTGATTTTTAGTCAACAACACTTACAGATAGCTGGGATAAAGTAATCATGTGCAAATGTTAGGACTGAGAATCCCATCCCCCATGCAGCTGTGCACAGCTGGACAGGTAAATTACTTAAAAATACCTGTTCAAATTCCTGTGAACTGAAAAAATACTAACAGGTTAAATCATATTGTTACTCTGTAAGTAACTGGAATTGTCTAAAATAATGTGAAATAGCTTCAGGTAGTTACAAAACAAAAGAGAAAATCACACATTAGCCTATTACTGTAATTTCAAACAAGCCAAAACTGCCCAAGGGAATTCCTTGCATATCTTTAATTTGGAGAATTAGGGATCTTCCACTAGTTTATTTGGCTGTTCTGTGTGCACTTTCCATTAGACAGTTCTGCAGGTAAATGTTCATAGTGCATGATCTTGATGTGCATTGTAGTCAACAATTACAAACTCTAAAACTATTTACAGCAGTGTGCAGGTTTGGGCTGAGGTAGAGCTAATAGAGGTCAGACTAAAAACCTGTTTCCTTAAGTCTAGTTTTGAGAACTGTATCTATCAGTTTATTGGATTGTTGGTAGGTATGTACCAGTCTAAGCTGAAACACTGTGATAAGTATGTTTAATCATAATTAATTGAAAAGCATGTGACTTTATTTTTCTTGAGGTTTTGTTTTTTTTTTTTTTTAATAATGACAGGAAATGTGGGAAGTGCCAAATGAAGAAATGCCTAGTATTAAGCCCCTGATTGATTTTTATGTTCTTTTCTTGTTAAGGTTCCTTTGGACAGATGAGGGGTCCCCAGCCAAACTATGGAGGAGCCTATCCAGGAGCACCGAATTATGGAAGTCCACCTGGACCACCCCCTCCACCAAAACGTTTGGATCCAGATTCCATTCCTAGCCCTGTAAGCTTACTTGTTCTTAGCAGTGTCACCTCTTCCGTAGTGTCTTTGCATAAAACAACTGACAAAGACCAAAGCTGAAAACAGGTTTCTCTTTCCAAGGAACATCAGTCTGTTTTCCTGCTTATATTTCTCTCTTCTACCTAGCTTCAGTTTTTTGTGATGAATAAGCCCAGAGGCAGTATTTTTCTTGGTGACTAAAGAAAGGCACTGCATATGGAAATCACTGCTCTAATTCCTCAGGTCTTTTTCTGTACTATGTTATCTTTTGAGAATCCTTCAGGGCTTTGATTAAACTTGTTTCTCCATTTCTGGATTCTTGCATAATGACTTTCCAAGGTGAACTAATTTCAGATTTTGAGGTGACAGTCTGTGAACTGTGTAATCTATGTTTAAAGTATGGTTAGTAGGAGGTGATTGTAGTGCTTTTCCTATAATCTGTCAAAAAGCTGGTTTGTGTTTTTTTGGGTCATGAAGTCATGATGCTACATCAGTCAAATATGGACAGCTTCTCAAACTGGGATTTGAGTCTTCTAGTGGAGGTTCTGAGACTGGATAAGCAGTTATATGTAATGGTTAGCAATGATGAGTAATACTAAGCCTGGTGGTATTATTGCCACTAGTCTACTGTGCTGTTCCTTCCACTGCTCTTGATGCTGTTTCTGTACTTCAAAACTATGAAAATAATGTAGTCTTGAGTTAGATTGGAACTGACGTTATTCAGAAGGTACTTCTGTTTTAAAAAGATTACCTGTTTAGATGCCAGTAGTAAAGCTTACTACTGTATTTTTTTCATAGAATGTAAGTCTTTAATTGCTTGTTTGCCTCTTTTCTCTTCCACTAAATGACATCTCAAATGGCTTGTGTCAATTGCCTTCATGTCAGCATGTTCTTAAAGCATAAATCCTCAGTTTCTAACCGAAATGAGGTGAGGCACTGCCTCCTTTAGTAAGGTATTCAGAGCCAAGCCCAATATCCTGGCAAGACTGGTTTTGGGATCAGTGTATGCTGCAGAAGCTGATGTGTCCTGTTGCATGAACCAGAATCTAAATGTATCTAATTTCAGTGTAACAGGTTTGGGTAGAGAGAAGTAACAGTTACTTTTTGGTTTATTATTCTCTTTTCTTTTTTTTTTTTCCTCTTTTTTTTCTTTTTTTTTTTTTTTTGGTGGCACTCTTTATTTCTTATTAAAAAAAGCAACTTAATGAGCTGCCACCTCAGCAGAAACCCAGGCACAGAATAGACCCAGATGCAATTCCTAGTCCAGTAAGTGCTGTATATATGTCAATTGTAGTCTGTGTGTTGGTGACCCTCTGTGCATGCCTGAAACCTGAACTTCACTTTGCTAACCCTCCATCATTAATCTTTTACCCTTTCTTTGCTGTCTTCTGCTTGCCTTATCAAAATGAGTAACATTGCACCACATGAGGTTGTTAAAATCTTCTGTGATGAATGGTGAGGCAATGGAAAGCAGTGTTTCAGAAACAGATCATGAAGAATGTCTCCCCTTCACTTGTCTGATTTTTAGGATATTGCTTCATCAGATTCCAGCTGGCATTTTCAGTGTAAGCCAATAGTATAATTGCCCATACAATGTATGTCTCATATCAGTATGCACACAGCATGAGCTGTTGTATCCATGTTTTGATCAGAATTTGATTACTGTTCTTGTTCATATACCAGTACTGGGCCAGTGCTCTGGAGTTCTAAAATTGCAGATGAACTGGAGGTTTTTTTAATGTTAAATCCTGATACAAAACTTCCAGTATGAGGCATGGGGAGCTATAAACATTCTCTCATTATCTGTGCTCATGCATAACCATTAAATTTTGAATTTGAAAATTTAATGTTTATGTTGGAGAATCTTATCTAAAGAAAGACAAAAGCAGCTACCTTTTGGATTGGAAGACAAAAAAGACTTTTGGGTTTTTGTTACCCTGTGTCACTTCTTCATCAGTCTAAGTTCATCATTTAACAGGTACCAGTGGTGGGATCACCAGTGTCAGTCAGCCTGTAGACTTCTGAAACAGGACTGGATTTATTCTAGAGTAGTCACTGAAGGTATGGGAGGCTCTCTGCTGGCAGCTTGCAATCTGTAGTGAGAGGATGGAAGTTCTGCCATACAAACTTCTGCATTTCAGAATTTACTCTAGGCAAAGGCAGGTGTGTTTCATGGCAAAATAAGAGCAGAAGAATGATTGCCAGCTGTAATTCTTTCATTCAGTCACCACTATGGAAATGTAGTTTGAACTATGTACAACTACAGAGATCAGTGAATATTTTAGTTAAGTAAAACTATTTAATACATTTCCATTATCTTATGGAAATTATCTTGCAATCGTGAAGAATTTGCAATACCAAGAAATTTAAGATTTTTACAGGCTTTGAAGTTTGATTCATTGACAAGTCTATTGAAATCTCACGTTCTGCATTCCCAGAATTCAAATCACAAACCCTTGAGCATCACAAAGTAATGAAGATTTCCACCTGAGCTTGCCATCTGTCTTTAGGCCAGAGTTAGAGTGGTTAGAAATAAAGGCATACTATGAAAACAGTGGGACTGTAATGGAGAGAAAAAGCTTGGTTACCTATAGGACTTCAGCCTGAGGCTTACAGAAGCTTCTAATTCTTATTTGACTAGAACTGTACAAGGGAATACTACTTTTTTTCCTCTTTTTTTTCTTTGTTTGGCTTTTGAGTTCAGACCAGACTTTAAAACACAAAATATGCTGCTACTAAGAATACTTGGGGGAAAATACTAGTTGCAGCTTGTAATTTATTGTTTGTCATTAAGTACTATTTGAAATCAAACTGAGAGGTGACTGCTTGACACAATTTACTTGCTCTTCCTATTTTTAGAGATAGTAATGTTTGCCTCAGGTCCCCTTTTCACTGCCTTAGAGATTTTTTATTTTACAGTACTTTGAAACCAAGCCTCCACATAATAACATGGTATTTTCCATCACAGATTCAAGTGATTGAGGATGACAGAAATAACCGTGGGTCAGAACCGTTTGTCACTGGAGTGAGAGGGCAGGTCCCACCTCTTGTTACTACAAATTTCTTGGTCAAGGATCAAGGTAAACTATTTTTCTTCTCCTAAACAAGCAAAACACAAATCCCAAAGAGTCAGTGACAGAACTGTGTCTTTAAAGGAAACATATATTTTACCAACAGAAGCTTTGTTTCAGGTTCTGTGTTGATTTGATCTCAGTTTAGATTCTCCTGATTGTTTGGTAGCTAGTTACCAATTTGCAGGTAAAAAATGTTTTCCAAGGCAGATACCTAGAACCAGCATTAGCAGAGATATCAGAAAGCAGCAAATGAAGCCTCTTCTGTAGAGCTTTATAAAAAACATTTAAGAATTGAAATCTACTAGCAACATCATTAGAATTGGACTGGCAATTATATTTTTTAAAATTAAGACGGATGTAAATTGGTCTGAATCTCTGTAGAGAAAAGATATTTCATCTTTTAATTGCTGACACTTTTTTTGAGTTTTAAAGCTCCAGAAAGAACTTCAGAATCTGATTCTGCAATCAGGTATTTTCAGCCAAAATTACAAAACAAAACAGTAGAAATGTTTGAGTAGAGTTTTCTGTCTACAATGTGTTTTAGTCTGCAAATATATGAAAAGAAATGCCTTGTTACAGATTTAGGTTGACAGGGAGTCAAGTTCATTTGTTTTAAGATCTTTTACTATATGTAGTTAATCATGAGGAGGTATTTTCTTTGGAATTCAAGTTTTCCATAGGTTAAAACTGAATATGTAGCTAAGCTCGTATTGTCTGTGGCTTAACAACACAACTTAAGGTATCTTTGTTTCTGTTCTTGAATGTAAACTTCATTTGTACTGAAGTTTGTGGGGTTTTTTCTTTGCTCCCCAGGTAACGCAAGCCCACGCTACATCCGGTGCACATCTTACAATATTCCCTGCACCTCTGACATGGCCAAACAATCCCAAGTTCCCCTGGCTGCTGTCATAAAGCCTCTGGCTACTCTGCCGCCCGAGGAGGTGAGAACCGTGCCTAGTTATGTGTGCAGAGAGTGCTCTCAGCTGTCAGCATTTAACAGCTATGTTCAGAAGGCATATTGAGGTGATGAGGACCAGGTAAACATTGATTCTCCAACAGGTGTGCGATAGGTATCTGTAAAGCAGAAGAATCTTGTGTTCAAAACATAGACTATTTTGGCTGCCATGATAATTTCAGCTTTTTTGCAGTAGCTGTCAAGCACTGTGACTAAATGACCAAAATACTAGGATGGTCACAAAGGCGTACGCTTCCAATTGATCTCAGTTTCTTTCTTAGTCTAAAGTATTTAAATGGTTGCTAATCATAGGTGTTAAGTCTTTTCTAGAATGCCAGGTTGTGAAATTGGATGAAAATGGATGAAACAGCACTGGTTTAGCTGTCTAATATGCATGTACATGCACAGCACTGTGTGGGATGACAGCAGAACACTGAGGACTGATCACTGCTGAGCTGCACTTGTATTTCTGCCCTTTCTCTCTGCAGCACTTATTTCCTTCTAGGTGTAATGTGTGGCTGTTGAGTCTTTTACCCACTCATGTTTGGTTGCTGAGAACATGAAAGCTCTGAGACTTTTATAGAGTTTGACATTTTTTTAAGTAATCTAAATACTCTGGCTACTGTATAGTGTTAGCCCTCAAAATGCTGCTGTGCTAGAGCTTGAATTGAAAAGCACTTAAATACTTGTTCAGGCTTCCCACATCCCCTGCACTCTCTCCCACAGCTGCCAAATGCTTAAATCCTGTGCCATGTACAGGGAGATAGAAATGACCACACAATGTAGAGCTTAAAACTTTCTCATCATCATGAGACCTTTCTTTTCATGGTTTTTTCTCTTGCTTCCACAGACCCTTCCTTATTTGGTAGACCATGGAGAATCTGGTCCTGTCCGATGTAATAGGTGCAAAGCTTACATGTGCCCTTTTATGCAATTCATTGAAGGTGGAAGGAGGTTCCAGTGTTGTTTCTGCAGCTGTGTCACTGAGGGTAAGTTTTCTTCTGGAAATCCCTCTCTGGGCTCTACTGGAAAGGTCTTTGAACAAGATGCAGGCAAATAAATCTTTATCATGTTATATGAATACTGTATGAATATATCATTCATGTATCATGTTATATGAATACTGATTTAGTATGTGTCTAGTTTTGTAAAAAATTATTGGAAGGCATGCTCAGTGTTCAGTTCTGAAATTGTGTTCAAAAAGGTACTTATGTGTTGTAGTATTGTAGCAAATTTTTAATATGAGGTACATAGTGTACTCATATTAAATGAGGTACAAATACAAATGTAATAATGCCTGGTGGTATAAAAGACTATTGTATTTTCTTAGGGTATTTCAAAAGTACAGGGTTTTTAACAGACTGAGATACAGATCTAGTCAATAGCATGTGTTAGGGGTTTTTTTTCACACAAAGCCTTTTTCTGTCTCACTAACACTCTTTAGAGATGAGATTGCAGTTAAATCTGCTACAGCTGAATAAGAGTGTTTAGTACAGGCCAGTTAATATTAGTTGCTCTTCTAAATTACTACGAAACATGCTTCCTTTTAAGCAGAAGTCACAATGGGCTGCTCATGGCATGACATTTGTAGATTTGTTTTGAAGGCACAGTGGAATGTAAGGTACAACAAACCTTATGATGATGTTTTCGGTGTTCCATTTGGTATCAGTGATGGCTTTTAATGGACTGTTCTTACCACGGCAGAGTCTGTACTAACCAAAATGGGGATTTGAAATGGCCAACTTTAAAAAACAATTTTGTCTGGTGATTTTCTGCCTGCACACACACTCCCTGTCCTGCTGACTCAGCAGCTGTATGAAGGGCTGTACCTGTAACAACTGAGCAGAGGCAGAAAAGGGAGGGATGCTGAGAGACAGCTGATGAAAGCATCACTGTGAAAACACAATGCATTTGTACCTAAAACTTGAGGACAATTTTTGTTTTCTCCACAAATACCATCAGGCAATTAGCTTGCATGGAATATGTACTTGGAGACAAGAGTAATAGATGCTTATATATAGTCTTAATGATACCACTTTGTTTTCTTTTGAACTTTTGAAACTTGGATTGTGGTGAATAGTTTAAATGTGGTGAATTATGTCATTCCAGGTAATCTCATTTTAATATCCCCTGGAACTGTGTAGACAGCTATATAGAGCTATATAGACAGCTATAGCTGAACTAAATTTTGTCACCCGAGCAGTTCTGCAGGAGGGAGTGCCTGTCATGGTAGTTCTGGGGGCACGAGGGAAGTTCTTTGTTTCTGCAGCAGACTTTTGTAGGCAAAAATTTAGCTTAACTCCCATTTTATTTTCTGATACCTTGTACCAGCACAAAAGTACTGGGTGCTGGGCATGTGGTTGCACTCCTGTTCCTCCTTCTTAATCCACTATAAGAAGTACTCTGTCTATTCTGATAGAAAGATTATGGGAGTCTCTGCACACGAGAGTGCCTGAAGGCTTTGCTCTTGTGCAGCACAGGAAGGGAAGGAGAAACAAACTTATATAGCAAAATAAGGAGCTCAGTATTTTAGTAAGCCTGACTTTAGTCAGGAGTGATGTAGCCTGTGGTTTGCCTCAAACTCTCTTTTAAGTAATTTGTTACTACTTATATGAGACAGTTGTATTTTTCCTTTGGACTAAATCTTTGAGAATAACCCTGGAAGTGTATTGTGGTGATGTTTCTGATATGAAATGTGAAACGAGAACGGAAAGGAGATTCAAGAAAAGTATAACAGTAATTACACTGTGTGCTGTCTGGTGCATGAGACAAACTGGAATAAGTTTGTATTTTTTTGCTTTAATGATATTCTTAAATTGCATTAATATTTTTAATACTTGTGTGCTAGCCCAGAGTGCTAGTTCACTTTCCTGGAGTTTTGTTTGAAACAGCTGTTGTCATGTTAGCTCTCTAATCACAGTGTTTATAATGGGCATATCACTGAGATAATGATTTTTCCTTTCCCAGTGCCACCTCACTACTTCCAACATTTGGATCATACTGGAAAGCGAGTAGATTTCTATGACCGACCTGAGTTATCACTGGGGTCGTACGAGTTTCTAGCAACAGTTGACTACTGCAAGGTACAGTCATATGTTTTTATTGCTGTATTTATTTTGCTTTTAAGTAAAAAGATTATTTTCTTGAAAGTAAGGAAGACATGAACTATCTGGGGCTGATTTCTAGCTGGCAGAGATAATTAACAGCAGTAATCCAGCCCTTTATTGTGTAAAATAATATGCTTGTTTGCTTACTTACAAAACCAGTGGAGGTCCTGATCACACATGACATAACATAATTTAATAGCTGTTTCTGTAATTTTTTTCTGGAGCTATGTAAGCAGCTATAGCTGTGTTTACCTTGGGCATTCTGCAGAAGGGATTCTTGTGCAGTAGTCCTTGGCAGAAAAGGGAATTGTAGGAGAGGTTCAATGCAAATACAATAGTAACTATGCAATGTGCCACCTGTTCCCTAAGGTAGACCTTACCTATTGAACATCAATTTCAAATACAGCCATAGCGAGTAAAAGCACATGTGGAAATGTAGATTTCAAAGCTGATTTGCTTTTAAATTAAAGATTTAAATAATAATTAACTTTTAAGGAATAGGGAAAATATGTGCAAGGTATTTATTAAAGCAACTTTTATCTCTGCTGGAATATTATACTGAGAAAATAGATGCCTAAATGTTACGAGTTGATACTGGTTGCCTTCTAGTGCCTCTGTTTTACTTTGAGTTAAGACAAAAAGTCCAATTATTTTCTAACAGCTTAAGAAGAATTTTGAATCAAACAAGATGTGGTCTTCACAGGTTTTTTGAAAGTTCTTCTGTTTTGCTTTTGTTCTGAGTGCTTGTTCCAGTTTGACCTGTAGACTTCAGAAAACTATTGACTAAAACAAGTTTTTTATTCCCAAAGAAAGCTGATTTTTAAGAAGGAAAAGGTTGTAATCCTTCGAGAGGAAAATGTTTTACTTTATATTGATGGAATCACCTATGACAAGTCTGGTCAGATTATAAAGTCTTGAGAACTGGCAGAAATCTTCCCTGTCTACTTTTCCAATGTAGCTTCGTCATGCAAATGGATTATTTAGTTAGAACTGTTCTTCTCTGATCAATGGTAAGGTCAGTCTAGGGCATTTAATACCAGTCCATTTCAAACATAGTATGATTACATTCTGTTATTTGGAAAAGGCTGGGAGAGTGAGCTGAAGAAACAACTGCTGCTCATGCTTACAAAAAAATTACATGAAAACAACTATAGTTTTGACCAGCATTGATTTGTCTGTGTTAGGGAGCTGTTACCTGAGCTGCTTTGCATGGCAATGGTGTGATTTCTTCCCTCTCTTCCACAGAATAACAAGTTTCCTAGTCCACCTGCTTTCATTTTTATGATTGATGTGTCGTACAATGCTGTGAAGAGTGGCTTAGTGAGGCTAATATGTGAAGAATTAAAGTCACTCCTAGATTATCTGCCCAGGTATGTATATTGTGAACTACTGTAGTCAATGGAAATGGGGGATGCTGTTACTTTTTGTCTTTAAAAATGCTAGAAATTAAAAAATTATTTGATAATCCTGTCAAGCTTTTCTTCAAAAAAAGGCCAAGCAGAACATCTTTCTTGATACCCTTCTAGGTGAAAATAAATTTTACTTCCTTTTATTTTTCCCTTAATGTGTTGGTTACGTGTAGTGGTTTATCTGTCTTCTTGGATGTGAAGGCAAGTGTCTCTCTTCCAGGGAAGGGAACATGGAGGAATCAGCCATTCGAGTAGGCTTTGTCACCTACAACAAAGTGTTGCACTTCTATAACGTGAAGAGCTCGCTGGCACAGCCACAAATGATGGTGGTCTCAGATGTGGCAGATATGTTTGTGCCACTCCTTGATGGTTTTCTGGTGAATGTGAATGAGTCCAGGACAGTTATTGCCAGGTAATATAAAATGATTTGCAACGTGTGTAGTAAAGTACTTGTTTCTTAGATTCAAATGTGCTTAATTGTCAAGTCACTCCATGTCTTTTAACTTACTATGCTTTTTGAGAGTAAGCTAGCACAATAGGATGGGGAAATTGAAGGGCTAAGGGATTATTTGGCTCATAGTCCAGCTTGGCAGAAAGTGTATATAAAGGGAATTAGTGCAGAAAGGCATTTCTGGGGAGAAGAAAAGAAAAAACAAACAAAATCCAAGCTCAGAAAAACTCCCACCTAAAATAAAGCCACAACAAAACACAACTAGGATGATGCAGAGTGAAAGCTGTAAGACTACTGAATCACTGTCTTTAAATCAACTGCCTAAATAACTGCAAACTGAGACAACAGGGGTGTCCAATTTTGTTTCTGTGGAGAAAACAGAATAAGTGGGATAGAGAAGATAAAATCTGAAAGGAAAGAAAGAAGGTAGCAAAGTTTTGGCAAACTATTTACCATGGTACTTGAACTGTAATTAATGTATGGTGTGTAGCTAACTAGAACAGGGAAATAGACCTGGAATTGCATGTTTTTAGGAAAATTTCCAGCCTGCTTTTTAATGCATTAAACAAGCCTAAATATAAGACTGTGGATTAAACCTATTAATCGTTGAGTAATACACAAGATGCTTGGCAAACAGAGGCCAAATGTCACTAGTATTTCCTAAGAATTTACTTACCTATGTATATGGGAATGCATTGAAAAAGAAGAAATACAGAAGAGCTGTGGAAAAGGCATCAGCTGAGGCTCTACAGAAGGCACTAAGGATATGGATGAGAGAAGCCAGTGAAGAATGATACAGCATTTTTTTCACAGATGAGATGCCAAATACTGTAAAAGTTATGCAAATTTACAAACACGTTAAAAGACTTCTGTTCAAGCTGCCTCACTCTTATAAATCAACTATACCTGTGTGGCTTGTCTTATTAAATGGGATCTTGAATTGCTCTTTTATTTCCTTGTTCTTTGCCAGTTTGCTGGATCAGATTCCAGAAATGTTTGCAGACACGAGAGAAACAGAAACTGTTTTTGCACCTGTGGTTCAAGCAGGGCTGGAGGCGCTGAAGGTTAGTAAATGCATTTTTATGACAAATTGGTTTCAGCCAAGTACTCCTAAGTTCGTGTTCTGCTAACACACACTAACAAGACAATTCTAAAGGTTTTGTAAGCTCCTTGTAATAGATGCACTACATATAGGGAGTACTTGGCTCATTCTTGAAGTGCATGAACCTTCTGTTTTGTGCAGCCATCTATATGTTCTTTATCCAATTCTTTTTTAAATACTTTTTTTCAAAGAACAAGAACATGGCTTACTGTCAGTTGTCTGTCTGGATTTTGCTTTAAACACTTTACAGAATCTACAGGAAAAAAAAAAAAAAAGACCCTCCAGCATTAAAAAACCAGGTTCCAGTCACATAACCGAGTGACAGTGAGCCTGTGTGTCTGGTAGAGTCACCCTGATGTTAAAAGAGTGATGAGGTTGCTTGAATGTTCTTGAATCACAGCTTCCCTTACAATTTTTGTAAATGTTTCTAACCTCTGTTGTTGCACTCACTTTCCTGCAGGCAGCTGAGTGTGCTGGCAAGCTCTTCATTTTCCACACCTCTCTGCCCATTGCAGAGGCTCCAGGGAAGTTGAAGAACAGGGATGATAGGAAACTGATCAACACAGATAAGGAGAAGGTAATAATGGTTTGCATAATCCTTACATAAGGGTGTATATTATGCTCTTCATGGAATAAAATAACTGAAACAGCATTTAAAAAATTACAAGGATAGCACATACTGTAACAGTCCCAGCTAATATCTTTCAACATTCCACTTTTATTTTCTGTTCACAAGCAGGGCTGTGGAGACTTGACACCAAAGGACAGCTCTAGTCAGAGAACAATGAGAGTTAGCTCTAGATTATTACACAGGGTAGAATACCAAATTTGGGTTAAAGTAAATCTGCTGAATTTACAATTAAAGGAAAACATTTAGTAATTTTCGTGATAACTAACAGTTCTTCAAAGGCAGAGTCAGGGAGAACTCAGATGATTCTACTTTCCCTGAAGAAAGACTTAAAGTATAAAAGAGTATTGATTGGGATTATAAACCGCATCTCACTTGGCTTTTCCTGCACAAACCTCTGATGTCATCTCTGATTTCCTTTCTTAGACTTTGTTTCAACCACAGACAAGCTTTTATAACAACTTGGCCAAGGACTGTGTGGCCCAGGGCTGCTGTGTGGATCTATTCCTGTTTCCAAACCAGTATTTGGATGTGGCGACGCTGGGTGTGGTACCTTACCAGACAGGAGGCTCCATTTATAAGTATGCGTATTTCCAGGTACGAGTGACAATGACCAAGACTGGTGTCTGATCCAAGTAGGGGTTAATGTTTAGCTGAGAGTTCTTTCTTTCATAGTGGCAACCATAAAGAAGAAGTACTTCTTTGGAAGTAAATGGCTACTTAAATTTCAAGTAATCAGCAAAATGATTTGGTAGCTTTGTATCTTTATACAAACGTCTCTATTAATAACAAAACCCAACAGGAAGAGGTAAGCTGTTACCTCTTAGCACAATATTTTATTAGCAGGCCACTGAGCCTGATATCATGGCTGACTTTTACAGTAAGACCACAGGGGATAGTATCTGGTTTTAAATTACTTTATGGTTTATGAAGCTGGTCTGATTCATGGACGTGTGAAACTTTAATTACTGCTTGCCTTCTAGCTGGAGACAGACCAGTACAGATTCCTGAATGACTTGAGAAGGGATGTTCAGAAAGAAGTGGGATTTGATGCTGTAATGAGAGTGCGCACAAGCACAGGTGGGTGTTAGCATGGAGGAATCGTAATGAATTGACCACTTCAAGCATGTCTCGTGGGAAGAAGGAAATCTTCCTGTAATTTAAAACACATGGTGACTAGGCTATCCCAAAAGCTAAAGCTTTGGAATTCTAAGACTTTTGTTGAGACTGCAAAGATCCCTGCTGAAATCTGTCAGGATAACTTGATGTCAGAGTCAAAAGGGTGGCTGTCTTGGTATGCCATTGAAAATGGTGGTTCATGTTGGGTTTTTCCCTCTTTTAGGTATTAGAGCAACTGACTTTTTTGGAGCTTTCTATATGAGCAACACAACTGATGTAGAGATGGCAGGTCTGGACTGTGATAAAACAATCACAGTGGAATTCAAGCATGATGATAAATTGAGTGAAGACAGTGGTGCACTGCTTCAGGTGAGGGGGAGGCCTTGTAGAAGAAGTGAGTTGACAATTGAACTGAATTATTAGACACTTCTTCAAGGAATTGTTTGTTCTTTCTTTCTGCATCTTACCATACCCTTCCAGCATACTTATTCTGAGGGTGATCTAGACTGCTTCAATCTACAGTCCTGTTTTCTAAGATCAGGTCCCTTAGTAAAACTGCTAAAATTGCTGCTTGTTACCTTTCATTGACCCTGATTCTTAGCATGTACTTTTAGCTTATTGTCCAAGTCTTACGTACCTTATTTGTTTATGCATCTGAGTCCTAGCTTTTAATGAAGTATATTCTAGCCCTGCCCTTCTTATTGTAGCAGGACCTCATTTCTCTGTCTGCTGGCATTTTTGTCTCCTGCAGTGTGCTCTGCTGTACACAAGCTGTGCAGGACAGCGGCGGCTCCGCATTCACAACCTCTCCTTAAACTGCTGCACGCAGCTGGCTGACCTCTACCGCAACTGTGAGACCGACACCCTCATCAACTACTTGGCTAAGTATGGTAAGGGTAAATGTGGAAACCAGAATTGCAGCCTTTAACTGCTGCTAAAATGCCTGCTCTGTCACCCAATGACACCTGTTTATCCTTCCTGCTTCAAATGTCGGGTGGCAGTTCTGATACTTCAGTCAGTTATGGGAAAGAGCATAAAGCTGTGATGATTGTATTGCTGCTTAGAACAAGAGGTACAGATGGAGGGTGTAGGCTTATTCTTCATACAGATTCTTTTCTAAATGTTTTTAAAAACAGTTTGTATTGCCAACTGTCTGAATTCATCCTTGTATTTGTTTTTGGGCTGTTTTAGTTCATTCCTTAACTGTTGCGGAATTTTGCTCTGGCAATAGGCAATGGTGGCCTTTGTTCATAGATATGGGTTAAATGCCATACACTTATGCACTGTACCCTATTTGCCCTTTCTAGTGTGCAGTAAAAGCCTAGAAATCCAACAGAGATTGAGAGTTGTGTATATTTGTTGCCATTAAAATGAAAAAAACAGTCAATTTTCAGACCATTAATGGAAGATGGCCAGTCTATAAAAGGAGTTTTTATAGAATGCCATACTTTCGATTATTTTAAGTACATAGGAGATAGACAGTTCAAGATTATGTGGTAAAATGAAGTAAATGAACTTCTTCAGGCTTTCAGTAGGAATACATCATCATTTTCCTACAAGTTTGAAGTGGGAAGAATAAAGACTTCCATAAAAAATAGTTGTTTAGGTTTCCTTTGTGGAAGTAGTGTTGGGGTTTTGCTGTTCATAAGCAATCACTTGACAGCAGTCCATCTCTTTCCTCTCTCTGTGCAGCATATCGTGGAGTCCTGAGTAGTCCAGTGAAGACTGTACGAGATTCACTGATCAACCAGTGTGCCCAGATCCTAGCCTGCTATCGAAAGAACTGTGCGAGTCCCTCTTCTGCTGGCCAGGTAAACTCCAGTGCTTTCACTTGAATCCCAGGCTTGGAAATTAAAAGGTGGTGACAGCTTCTTCTTACTTAGCCTGCTCAAAAAAAGTCAATTCCTTTTCTCAGCAGAAATTTGCAAAGAGGAGGCTCAGAAAAGTAGTTACACTACTACAAGTAAAATTATAGTTGAGAATGGCTTCTTGGATATCTGTCTGGAGCCCAGGGAGCACTGCCTGCTTTAGGGAAAGGTTTTATGTTTCTTTTGCAGTCCATGATATAAGTAGACTATCAACTTTCACTCTTTATGGCTGTACCACACTTTGTTGGTTCATGCAAGCCTCATTTTGTCCAACATAACCTTGTTCAGCAAGACAGCTGACCAGCTTGTGTCTGCTTGTGACTTTTAGCTCATCCTCCCTGAATGCATGAAGCTGCTTCCTGTGTACTTGAACTGTGTGTTGAAGAGTGACGTTCTTCAGCCCGGCCCAGAGGTGACAACGGATGACCGTGCCTACATCCGTCAGTTAGTGACATCCATGGATGTGGCTGAAACAAATGTTTTCTTTTATCCCAGGCTTTTGCCCTTGGTGAGTAATTCAAGATCTTCTTAGCACTTGAGGCTTGCTGTTGTCTCACTGACTCATCTTAAGGGCTGGCATTTGTATCTTAGCAAGGGAAAGTGATTTGAGAAGTATTTGGGGATCTGTCGGGATATTTCACTTAATTTTGCTGAGCATTGCTACTTCTTGTGAATTTCTTGGGGGATATTTTTTTGCCTGAGCTGTAAGCATATGACTAGTGGCAAAAAAAGACACTTTTTGACCCTTTCATAGTCTTTTTAAAAAGTCCTAAAGCTTACAACTTTTTTGTGGTAATTTTCATCATTGCAAGGTAACTCCACGTACTGTTCTGACTTTTCATTACCATAGTTGCTAGAATAAAACTAAAAACTAATTACATTCCTACTCCATGAGGTGATGTTTGAACTTGTCTTTTCACAGAAGCCTTAAGTTCTCTTTTGCTGACCAAGAGTCTCTGAACTGCTTCTGTGTCACTTTGAGTAACAAAACTAAGGAAAATGCCACATCAGTCACAATTATTGCAGTCTTGAGAGTCCTAGAAATGAGAAAACCATTGAGGTCTTCATGGCAGAAATTTTCAGGACTTCATAAGATGTTCTTGTTTTATAACCTTTATTTTACTTTAATTTTTATTTTCCTGTGAAACAGACCAAAGCAGATGTTGACAGTGATTCCTTGCCAGCAGCCATTCGAAACTCCGAGGAGCGTCTCTCCAAGGGTGACATCTACCTGCTGGAGAATGGGCTGAACATCTTTGTGTGGGTGGGAGTCAGCGTGCAGCAAAGCCTGATCCAGAACCTCTTTGGAGTGTCATCCTTCAGTCAAATTAGCAATGCCTTGGTGAGCTGGATGGCAGTGTGGGAGACACAGTCTGTGATAGTCACCCAAAACTTAAAACAATCATAAAGCCAGTAGAAAAAATAGCATTTAATTTTCCAAAATAGAAATGAGAGAAGCACAGATGTGTGAAATGAGCAGAAATGTTGATAGTCTGGGCATGTCAGGCATGCTTTTGCCTAGGTTTATTTGACAAGTCATATCATTAACAGTCAAGAGAACAGTTGATATCTAAATGGAATAAATAGTTGACCTTTCATTTTGATTTCATGTTATATTCTACTTTAAGTAGCTGAAATCAAAGAGATTGCATGCTAATGGGAGTAGGTATTTCTCTACCCTTATACTGTATGCCAAAACATTGCTCTACTTCCCAAGACTAATGGGGGTTGGATATCTTTCATTCCAGAGTACCCTGCCAGTCTTGGAAAACCCCTTTTCAAAGAAAGTGCGATCTATTGTTGAAATGCTTCAAGGGCAGAGATCCCGCTACATGAAGGTAAAAATGTCCCCCATTTACAGCTTTAAATCCCCTTCCCCTTAGTAGAGTCAAGTAATGCCTGGTAATGCTGCAGTCCTGAACTTATTCTTTCCAGTCTCATAAATGTTATTCAAACTTTCCAAGAATCTGAAAACAAATTTCACTAGTTTTGGACTTTTGTGCTTACCATAGTTCTAAAACTTAGTTTTTTCAGACCTATTACAATACACTACTATATGAACCACATATATAGTATTTTCCTTCTGTTTAGAAAGGATTGAGGCTTAACCCAGCTGAGTTACAGCAGTTAAAGCACATAAGCCATATATGCTGTGATTCTAGCTATCTTTGGGGTTTTGAGCATTTAGCTTTTTGCTCTATTTTCCCTGTGAAGATTAATTCTAATAGCTACTCACTGTTGGTTTTGTTGTTGTTTTGTTTGGTTTTTTGTAGTTGATAATTGTGAAGCAAGAAGATAAGCTGGAAATGCTCTTCAAACACTTTCTAGTGGAGGACAAGAGCCTGAGTGGGGGAGCTTCATATGTGGACTTCCTGTGTCACATGCACAAGGAGATTCGGCAGCTACTGAGCTAGAGGAGTGAGTGGTGCTAGAACTCAGCAGTGACATTTCAGTCTCCACTAATGACCTGATCAGAAGGCCCAGCGCCCTCAAAAAGGACAACATAGAAATCTGTACAATTCCATAATTTTTAATACACATTGCATAAGCAGAAATCCTTTCAACCTTTCCCAATCCCGTATGAGAGATGAAATATTTTCCTGGTGAGGGCTGAAAAAACAAAAAAGGCCTTTGATACCAGGTCTTTCATTTGCATTTAAATTGTTTCCTGTGCTTGGCAGGAGTTCACCCCCCACCCCATGCTCGCTAATCCTGTTGTAATGAATGTAGGGTTTTTTTCAGTTCACTGTACATGATTCAACATTGGGTGAAAAAACGATAACTCTTCAAAATTTCTGGTAGCTGCTGTGCATTTGTGTGGGTGCGTGTGCATGCTCCAAGGGTGAAGAGGATGCACAGGTGGGGAGGACAGGAGGCAGATCAGGTGATGGGAGCTGGAGCAGCCAAACATTTTGTGTCTCCCCTAAAGAGGGGAACAAAATCTGTCAGAGCACAGATGTATCATGTGGCTGTCCGAACTAGAAAGACGTGAAAAATGAAATGAGTGGTAAGCCAGGAGGCAGCAGGGCAAACTTCTCTTCACAATCTTCCCCATACTCTCAGTTGCTGTGCAGAACTGTAATGGTGTAGTCAATAGTTAAGTGGGTAAAAATCAACAGCTCCTGAACAGTGTAGGGGTAGAGACGGTACTTCCTGTTGACATGTGTGGTGACTCCTTTCCTTCTCATTGCACGGCTCTGTGTTGTCCTACTCAATCCATGTTCCATGACCTCTCCTGCAGAGTTTACCTGTCTGTCAGATGGTGGTGGGATCAAAAGCTTCTTAACCTTAAGCAGAAAATACTTTTAACAAGTATTGGGGGACTGTAGGAACTGGATGTTAAGGAAGTGGCCATTTTCAAACATATTTTTGTGAATCATAGCAAACAAGAAGGAATTTGATTTATACTGACATGATTTGAGATGGCTTTGTACCCTGGAATACAAGGAAGGGGATACAAAACCTTAAGATTTAGACTGTACTGTAATAGGTGTTGCAAGTACCTGATTTAGGTTATTGACAGGACCTGGGCCATAGCAAAGAGTTTCATTACTGGATGTTTATACCCTCCACATTCTATCTACTGATCAGCTTGCACAAAACCTTTTATAAGTCTGTTTGTTAAACTAAAATACCTCAGACAGATTAATCCATCCACTTTGGCTGCTCTGCTGCTCCATTTTGCAAGGGTGGATGAGAAGACTCCTGTGAAGAGGGAGCTAGTGTAATCAAATTCAGAATTCTAAGGGCTTTGTTTATTCACTTTTGAAAGGGGGCTTGTATATTGAACACTTAACAGGTGTTCTTCCAATACCCAGGAGTTTAAGCTACCAATAGCACTAAAAGTGAAAGGAAGAATGTGGATGGATTAGAGAGCATGTTTTCTGGGCTTGATATTTCATAGGAAAGTCCTTGTTAAGATCAGAAAAATACCTGGCTGTGGTTTTAGTTCCATATCCTGTAGCATGTATATAAATCCATTATTCTTCTAATGCTGCTAGTTTGTCTTCCCTCCCATCACTACACAGAAAGGGGAACATGAAAATTGTAATGGAGAAACTCTTTCAAGATGTAGTTGACAGAACTTTCAGCATTTTTGTATGAATGTGGCTTACTTTTTATTCCGCGTACTGCCTCCAGCCAAAAAATCTAGAAGATTTTTAATCAGAGGGGAAAAAAAAGAACTTCCCAGGAATATAATGCACAGCAACCACAGACTTCCACAAATACTAATTTCTAGTATTAATATTGGGGGGTGTGGGGGTGGAAATGAAATCATGAATGAACCTTTCATTTTCTTCACTTGTTTTTCCAATGCATCTTTTAATTTGTAAAGAAATAAAAATATATTAAGATGTATTTTATGTCATTGTTAGTAAATAAACACTGCTTATTTTTCCAAGCCCTGTATTTTGCGGGAGGGGGGAAATGGGAAGGGCTGAAGTCTAGCTCACTGATCCTTTACAATCCAATCTTCTACTAACCAAGTTCAGTCTTCTTTTGTCGTTGTTGTTATTCACACTGAATGATAAGAAATTCAACAAGAGTCAACAGACAAAAGGTACTGTTTAATCTCAGTGGTCCTTTCTTTACATGATTGGTTTTTGACTCTCTGCCCTGTCTGAACTTCCGTTTCACAAAGAAATTCTCTTTTTTGCTAACACAGCTTGAGTCATTGATTGGGTGGGGTTTTTTTGGTCTACTTAGGCAAATATTGCCCTTACCTTGTGACAATGTGAAGTTAATGACTTCTGTAGTCTTAAAAGAGCTCATATTTCAGAGTTAAGGGTACCTGGGTGAATTGGTTGTGGGGGGGGTTTGTTTGGGGTTTTTTTATGGTTTTTTTCTGGGTTGGGTTGTGGGGTTTTTTGCTGGGAGTGTTGCTAATTGCAAAAATAAAGTTCAGAGTGAACTGGCAGTGTTATTTTGACTGTACCTGTGAATATTACTGTTGTACAGTTTGGTGATAACCTTATAACAAATCTGTATGAAAGCACAAGACAATCATCGCTAAATACCCAATAATACTAAATTTGCTGTAGAATAATTTTGAGATTGCTTTCCTATAGAATGTACATTGTGTCCAGAATCTGCCACAGAACTGGTGTGATAATGATGGGCCCTGTGGATCTTGTACATTATTCATGTGGAGTAAATTGTGCAGCACGTTCTGATGCTTGTGGAAGTTGCCCAGGTGGAGGACGCTGTGGTGCTGTTGGAGCAGGCCCAAGCAGTGTCTACACCTAACTTTTCAAAGGAAAGGAAAACTATTCCTTCCTTACCTTGTTTCTAACACAGCTGAAGAATAATTCTTTGCCTTGTGTCTATACTAATTAATGTCCTGTATTATAACTGATAATTCATATATATTATCTCTTAAGTTAATGTGAAGCTTTTAGCAATTGTGTAACTGAGCAACTGAGTGGTAATTCTAGAATACATCTGTTAGATTTACATAGTGTAGCCCAAACCACTTTCTCATTTACAGAATATTTTAATAATGTAGGAATTATTCAAGATTGGTATAGAAAAGCAGCTTTCAAGGGAGCTTTAAAACTACCTGCAGATATTAAAAAAACCCAAAAACCAAACAGAAGACTATTGTTAGTAAAAGGTGTTTTCTGTTCCTTCCCTTTCTGGTCTCCAGCAGGAGCTGAGCTGGGTGCTCTTTCTTGTAACAGCTGACCGCTTGCTTGGTGCAGGAGCCCTCTCTCTGCAGGTGTGTTTAGTCGCGGCATTCTGTGCCTCCGGGAACAGCTCGGCTTTATCAGTGTCAGCTGCAGGTACTGGGGGGGCCGTGTTAGCACAGATGCAGGAGCGGTGGAGGCAGAGAGGNACCCGCGGGCCTGTGGGTGCCGCTGGCGCTGGCCTGGAGCCTAGGAGCCGCTCTGGCCGCGGAGGGGCCGGCGGAGCCGTGCGGGACGGAAGGGTGGGCGCAGGACGCCGTCCCGCCGGGCGCGGCCTTCGTCGCCGCCGCGTCGTACCGCGGACCCGGCAACAACGACACGCGGAGCAACAAGGCGCTGCCCATCCTGCTGTGGTGGAGCGGGAGCCTCTTCCCGCACTTCCCCGGGGACACGGAGCGCATCGACTGCCCCCGCGGCTCCTGCCTCGTCACCCGGAGCCGGCGGGTGGCCCGGCACCGCCGCACCAAGGCGCTCATCTTCTACGGCACCGACTTCAGGGCGTACGAGGCGCCGCTGCCCCGCCTGCCCCACCAGACCTGGGCGCTCTTCCACGAGGAGTCCCCCATGAACAACTACGTGCTCTCGCACTCGCCCGGCATCCGGCTCTTCAACTACACGGCCACCTTCCGCCGGGAGTCCGACTACCCGCTGACGCTGCAGTGGCTGCCCGGCACCGGGTACCTGCGGGCCCCGGCCGTGCCCCTGGCCGAGAAGGACGCGTGGCGGCGGAAGGGCTACGGCCCGGTGCTGTACATGCAGTCCCACTGCGATGTGCCCTCGGACAGGGACCGCTACGTGCGGGAGCTCATGAAGTACATCCAGGTGGGTGGGCTCAGTGCACGGGGAAGCTGCGGCGCGGTGCTGCTGTCGGAGCTGGGGACCGCCTTGTTTTAATGGGGTTTGTTTGTCCTTGTTTTTAGCCAAGACACGAATCGTAACGGGATGCATGCTGACTACAAGCTGGACAGAAAAACTAGTTGTATTGCTTCCCAAAGCGTGATCTAGACTACACCGCATGTCCGTAGGTAGGCCTGGTGCAGATGTTAGATGTGGAGTTGGCCGCTCTCGGGATCAGTCACAAGCTGGGCAAAGCCTGAATAAGCTCGGTCTTGTGGATCAAGTGCTAGAAGCTGCTGAAATCTCTGAACTTTGAAGTTAGCATCCAGGAAAGCTGTCCCTTTACAAGTGCAGGAGTGAAGTTAAAAGGCAGGTTGCTCTGTTGTGAGAATCTGCTCCTTACCTGTGTTGTGGTAGGACCACGTTGTTTCTAAGATGGCTTGTACTGCTGTGGTACAGCTGATGTTGAGTAGCTTCATAAAGTAAAATAATGTAGTTTCTCTAAGTAGGAAAAAAGCATACTGCATTTTTTCTCTTAAAAAGTGTGACGGATATTAGATTGATTAAAAAAAAAATCTGTTTTTAGCCTTTGCCAGAGACTTGTTTTTCTAGTGATTTCTGTTGTTCCTCTTGGTCATGATTCAGTTATTGTGTAAGGTTATCATGTACTGAGTAGCGAAGCAAAGGCAGAAGAAGTTTTTAAAAATTACTGTCTTCTCAAAGTATGGTGCAAGTTCCAGCTCAAGCATGTAGTCTTGTATTTTTAGATAGTATTCTTTTAGCTCCCTGCATTAACTTTTCTCAGTCCAACGAATGGAAAAATTTTGTCAGCTTGCTGAGACTGGCTGGAACTCTGTGTAATAACTGTTTGGAAAAGCTCTGGGTGTCTTAAGTGGAAAGAGGATGTTTAAATTGACATAGAGTTGAATGCTGTTCCTTACTTGTCAGTTTCTGATTTATCTGGCAATAAATACATTTTTGGGTGGCATCTGTGCACTCCCCTCGCCCCTCAGTCTGTAGTGTGGCTAATGTTGCTTTTGAAACTCAGCACTTGGTTTTCTCTAAAGCTCGTAGAACTGGGGCTCTAGGAATAGTCTCAAGGGAAAGAACTTGGAGTGAAAATGAAGCTAAATGAATGTAGCTAAGAACTGAGCCAAGTTAGGAACTTTACAAGAAGTACAAGGTCTGAAAATAAGTTCCAGGGGAACAAATTACTTTGTAAAGATGCTATTTGTTATTTTAGGTTGACTCCTATGGGAAATGCCTGCATAACCGTGAGCTCCCCAGCGAGCGACTGAGAGACACTTCCACAGCCACTACAGAAGATTCTGAATTTATGACTTTTATTGCCAGGTACAAGTTTCATCTGGCCTTGGAGAATGCCATATGTGATGACTACATGACAGAGAAGCTGTGGCGTCCCATGCACTTGGGCGCTGTCCCGGTGTACCGAGGCTCCCCGGCCGTGCGGGACTGGATGCCAAACAACCTCTCCATCGTTCTCATAGATGATTTTGACAGCCCCCAAGAGCTGGCAAAGTATCTTGATTTCCTGGACAAGAATGGAGAGGAATATTTGAAGTATCTAGAGTATAAAAACGTTGGTGGAATCAAAAACCAGTTCTTGCTAGAGAGCTTGGAGAAGCGGGAGTGGGGTGTGAATGACATGACTCTGCCCAATTACCTGAACGGCTTCGAGTGTTTCATCTGTGACAAAGAGAACACCCGGGTCAAAGAGGAGCAGGAACACAAGAAGTCTCGTGGAAAAATTCCAGCTCCCAGACCTCATATAGCTCAGTTCAAGCACATGGGATGTCCTATGCCAACCCCTGGGTTTGGAAGTGTTAAAGACCTCTCTGAAGGAGACAGGTAATGTGCCAATATTATGCTTTTTGAAGGAAAAAAAAAAAGCTTCAAATAAGCTGTAACTTTAATAAGACTTTGTACTTTAAAGAGCTCTTGTTACTATATTACTTCTTGTGGGTGGTGTAGGAGTCCTGCTAATACTGTGTAACACTGAGGCTGCACAAGAGGCTTGGACAGTGGCGTTAGCAGTTGAAAGAAGTGGGACACGCTCACAATATTCTGTTAAAATGCCCTGTTACCTCAGGCAGTGGGGTTATCCTTGTCTATCTTAGCCTCTTTCCTTGAGGGAGGGATGCTTTTCAGTACAGTGATGGTAAAGCACTTGGCAGTCCCGAGGCAAAAGCAGCTGTGTACCTCCTTACAAAGTACTGCCTTAAGAATGGGCTTGCCAATGTTCACTGCAGGCCTGGTTGACTCCTGTAGGCTTCAGAGCAGAAATTAGGCTCATCCAGAATGCAAGACTTAATACAGTTTTGTGCAACAAAACTCTGGCTGTGTTCAAGGATGCCATCCCACTTATTTAGGAGAGGAACTGTGCAGGACAGAGAATAGACTGAGTAGCTTCTTGTCCCTTGTTTTCTGTTGGTTGACTGATTTACTGGAGGTTTTTTATAGTAATGCCTTTTCTCAGTCTCGGTAGCAAAATAGTTTTTTCTCTGTAGTGTGCCATGCAGCACCCTACTCTGTAGAAGTATTCCTGCTTTTCCATAGGTTTTCTGTTTGAGCATCAGGTGGCAGTAGAGAAGTACCTGTGAAGGCACACACAAAGCTGCTGCCAGTGCCACTTGCAGGCTCAGATGCTTCCATCATTCTTCACAGGGGTCATCAGCAGGGAGTTTTGAACAGCTGGTCCATAATTCAAGCTACAGTTTCATCCCATGGAAGTTTCCGTGTCTCAGTTATTCTCCCCATTTGTAGGCATGAGATATGTCTGGGAAAATGGTTCCAAGGAAGCTTTTATATTCATTACTTTACAAAGGTATGTATTCATAGTTTCCCAGGCATGATTGTGGGCATCTCCTGTGAAATACAGTGGTTTCTATCTGATAAGCATTTAAGCTTTAACCTTTTTTATTTTCAAAAGGGAACATGATTACTTATAATTCTAACTGCTGCGACAATAGCATAAAATTGCCATCAAAGCATTAGCTAAGCATGCCCATATTTTGTCTGAGTTTCACAGTAATGTTAGTTAACAATGTGATCAATTTAGATTATTGCCTACTGAGCCAGTCAATGGAGTGTTTTGTTACGTTAGAAAACATTATTGTGGAAAAATGAAACAGATCTAGTGGGGTTACAAGTGATAGACTACATGCAACATACAAGGTCTGACTGTAAACACACACTGTGACTTGTGGTTCACTTGGATATTGGAATTCCTTTTGGTGTTGTTTCCGTAGAGTTCATCTGGAAATTGTTTGCTTTTTTCCTGTTCCTTGCTGCCACTTAGTCCTGGGTTCAGTACTTTGTGCAAGTAGACTCATTTTCCAAACGTGTGCCCTTACTCAGTGCTGCAAGAAGCAAGTAACTCATGTTGGCAGTCCATGAACAAAGGATAATGGATTTAGTGGATAGGCAGTGTGGTCTCACAGTGCATCCAAGTGGTGCAAAGCAACCTTTTGGAAGATATTTTTTTTTAGAGCAGAAGTAAACCTCTATCTATGATCCTTCCCATTGGAATCTGTGTAAAAAGCTTTTGTTTGGGGTCTGTGTTGGTGTGCTGTGCAGAAATGTGCCACGACAGGTGATGCTGTTGAGCACAGAAGCTGATTCCCACGGTGTACAGGCTGCCACTCTGCAAGGACAGGCACTGGCATGTTTTGTGCATTTCTTGCAGCCTTCCTGGAGTGGTGGGTGAGATCTGCTTCCAGGCAGTGCAGTCACACTGGATTCAGTGCATGGAGTACAGAGGGAAGGCAGGAGCCACTGTACTTATTTCTGTGATTTGGAGGGAGAAGAAGAAAAAAAAACTTGTGTATATAAGTTAACAAGTAGTGGGTAATTCATACAGACGTATTATAAAGAGCAACATGTTTGATCCTTTTTTCCAAAATTTGTGATTTGTTTCTGGGTAGCAGAAATAATGGAAAAGAGGTGAATAATTGGCATGCCTTGATATAACATAAGTGAGAGAAGTAGTCCACGTGGTCATGAACTGGAAAAGAATTGCTGAAATTTGCAGTGATACAGTCTGTACTATGGAAAGTTTGAGACTGTATGCACTGAAGAAGAGACAGCCCATACTTGATCATGTAGTCTGGAGATAAGGAATAGAATCTGTGTTAAGGAATATAATGATTTTTGTCCCTGTCATGTGTAACCTGAGTTTGTAGTTGTTTAAATGGATTATCTGAAAAAAAACCCCTGATTTTTAGGCTGTTATATGCATACTGGCCAGGGAAAGCTACTCTCAAAATAATATAAAGATTTTATTTTAATATAAGTTTGTATTCTCTACAATTATTAATTTAGTCTCTGTGGTTAACATGATAGTGATAGCACATGTGGATATTTCTAGAATGTTGTAAAGCTAACAGTGAACTTCTATTTGCTTATAGAGAATTTTCAAAGCAAGTTTCTTTAAATGACTTGGTGCACAGTGGCACACTAACAACATACTTTGTTATGACCATCTCTGGGCCTATTTTCATCTTAAGGGAAAGAAAAATATGCTTTCAGTGCTATTACAGCTGCAGGCTGATTCAGTTTTTTTAATTGTTTGTGATGGTGTCTGTTTGTTTTGTTTCAGTTGGAAAGAGATGTGGCTGCAGGATTATTGGCAAAGCCTTGATCAGGGTGAGGCCCTCACTGCTATGATTCATCACAATGAGTCTCATCAGGGAAGGTTTTGGGACTACATGCATGAGATTTTTCTCAAGAGGACGAGGCAACACTGACCCATCTTTGTAAGAGCTTGGTTTGAAAATTGCATTGAAAGTTGAGACTGTGAATTCTTACCTCGCTTCAAATGTTTGCCGGGAAAAAAAAACAAAACCAAAAAACCTCTCACAGAGACATTTTTTTCTGGTGCATGAAGTGAGTAAGTTTCTGTTATGATTGGATTTTGGCAGTGGAAATGTTAGTAACTGCTTTGATTTGAGTTTCAGCTCTGTGGTGTGAAGTCACTCCTGACTTGCAGGTGTCAACATGTGGAGCAAAAGAGGAATTTACTCTCCTTTTGCATTTGCTATACTTACATTATGTCTTACATGACTTCAGGCACTTGCTCAAGTGCCCTAAGTTATTTCAGGGATTTTTTAAGTCTTCAGAATATTAGCTGTTTTTTAAGTATTTTATCAATCACATATTCTCTTCATTAAGATGTATTTTTAGCTGCTATTAACAAATGGCTTTTCCAGTGAAGGAATTACAAAAGACACATCTGTGAAGAGCAATTGTGCCTTATGAAATTGCTGCAATAAAGTCTCTTCTCCCCAAGTAACATGCCTCAAAAACTCCTCCTTTTCAAGGTAACTGAATAATTATGGGCAGGTCACTTAACTCTCTGCCTTATTTTCCTCTTTTGTTGACTTAATAGATCATATGTACAATGGGATGGGAGAACAAATCATTTAAGTTGCAACTTTCAACAAAGTATTTCACACCAGAAAGTGTATTACCTGGTATTGTGTGGAGCAAAATAAAATTCTGTGCTTTGGTTTTTTTAAGTTTCCATCAAATCTGAAATCTGTAATCTTGACCTATTGTTATCTCCTTAACTCTAGCAATTCAGAGGCCTTGGATTTTTTCTTTTTGAGTATGTGCAGCTTTCTGCAAAGGCAAATATATTTTTAACAATGGTGCCTTTCCAGTGGTCTCTGCAGTTTGGATACAAGTCTTGAAGTCTTTGTATGCTGAAATGGATGATGAGAACCAGGTGCACTGGGATGGTTTTGTATGTCTGCCAGCCTTAACACATTTGTCTTCCTGCTCAGCAACATGAGCATATTTCTTAACTAACAGCAGCATTGAAGATATGGTGGTACTGGCTGAAGAGCAGCTAGCAAAGTAGGTAAAAACTTCTTCCTTGGGACCCTGATTTGTTCATTTGCTAATTCACAGCCGAGTATTCCTTCACCACTATATAGTTCTGTACTCAGTATATTACAATCAACAGCCAACAAGGCTATTTTGTTAGTCCTGCAGGGTTTCTTTGTTGCTTTGCTCTGTGTCTGTACTACAGAAGGCTGTTGCTTTGAGCTTGATGACTGTTGCCAAGCATGAGTATTTCTGCTTGTCTTCTGTCTTCTTAAAATGGGTATGAAAAGAGTACAGGTCTGAAAGTAACTTTATTACAGATATTCTGTGGATTTTGTCTGGTTTTCAAAGTACAGCTTCCAGTTTGTAGTTGAGTCACAAGTCATTTGATAGCTTTCTTTTCTGAGTTTTTAGTGTCTTCCTAGGTTTAACTTGTTTTTTACAGTCTTAGAGGTGGTGAGCTCCTCAAAAGGTAATGAGTATTAGCTACCACTCTTAGCTGTGAAGCTCACAGAAGTCTTGTTTCTTTTGTATCTGCAGTGTTTTTTTCTGTAGTAATAGATCATACATCTCCTCTATATCACAATACTTCCATGGTTTATAAACCGTGTGTCTGTTGCCTCTATTAATACAGTAAATTTATTTCACTTTGTATGTATGGTGTGCAAGAATGAAGGCTGGAATATTTATTCAGTGCATGGTGTGAGTACTCTGTGTAGCTGCCAGGCAAACTCTGCAGGGACAGGAGAGGTGGGAATGCTGCCCAGCTGGATAAAGAGTTGTGGTTGCAGTTGTGTTCGAGGCTGCTGACCGACCTTCACAGCATCTACTGCTCTGAACAGCAAGGACTGCAAAATGTTGAGTAAACGTTTTGCCATGGCTTTGCTTTCATTCTCTCCTGTTATTTAGAGGAGGCAGCAGGAGAAGCTGGGTCTCATACCCTTGAAGAGTTTGCAATTACTTTACTTAAAAATGCATTAGAAAGGATTGCTGTATAGTGCCAACATGTACTGCCAGTTGTAGCCAAAGTGAATTCAATTTACCCTCCTAGCTGTCCTTCTGCTAATGCAAGTGTGTGAATGCAGACAGGGAAGAAGGTCACTACTGCATTGTTCTTTTGGAAAATGGTTCCTGATTTCTGTTCCTGGCTGCTAACTGGATTTCTCACTGCTTTAAATCCAAACCAGCAAGATGGTGGCTGAATGTCATCCTTCATATTGTGACTGCTGGAAGGCTGTGTGGTACTCAGAGTGAACATGATAGATTCAACATTTATCTTAATCATGTTCTTACAGTGCAGGTACCCATATTCATAAAAACTCAGACTAATCAGGAATTTATCAAAGATACTAAATATTGAAGATGATTACCTGTGTAAACACTTGGGCAGGATCCTACAGACTAGAGTGGGTGGCTTCACTGCTTGTCATGCATTGTGCCTGTTTACTGTGTGACTAGAGGGAGGCTTTCAAAGCTGTCAGGATAGCTTTATTCACTAGCATTAATGTTCTAAAAATAAATACCTCTTCATTACTCCTCACATGAAACACCAGTAGATTTTATTGATGCCATGTCTCAGAATTGACTTGACAAGCTAGAATAAATTGATGCCCTCTGAGAGATGAGAGACAAATAGCTTGACTGAAGGTTAAAAATCTAGCAGTCCAATGCATTGCATTGATTGGACAAGCCACAGTTCTCATTCTTCTGCCAAAACTGTGATACCACGTGCTGCCTGTTTTTCAGTTAGATGCTGGTTATTTTATTTACTGAACTAGTAGTCTGTGTTTTCTGTCCTTTAGCAAGGATTGCAATTTGTAGGAAGCATGCAACCTCACTGAAGAATATTGATTTGATACTTAACATTATGATTTCTAGAACTCAAAAGGAGTTCAGAAAGAGTTGCCTTTTCTTATTTCAGTCACTGTAGTAATTTTCAGACTGAAAGATCTCTGGGTACTCTCTAATGGTAAGTAGAATGATACCCAAGCAACAGTGGATGTTTATGTTTAGGGGGAAAGGAGAATAAGCTGCTTTCTCTGGAAATGGTCTGCAAAGTGCAGCAGCAGCTGGAAAATCAGCAGAAATGCCCCTCTTGCACTTTGACTGAGGGTAGTTTTAAGAGGTGTGGAAGAACAACTTCTAAATGACTGGGAACAGGATAAATTGAATTGGAACTCAGCCATCAGGACCATCAGAGTTTTAACAGGCATTGCTGTGTTAGACAAGCAGCCATCTGCCTCACTTACTGTCCTGCCATACACACTCTTCAGCCTAGTCCCAGGAGAGCCACTCCCTTAATCATTAGTTGTCATCTCTTTGGTTGTATTTAATTAAGGTTATTGATGAATCTCCAGGCACCTTCTGGGAAGTTGTATTAATTGGAAACATACAGGGTGGCAGGTTCCTTCATCCTGCCCAGAGACCTCTACTGACAGGGTGAAATTAATCAGAGATAAAATCCTTTTAGTGATACGACCAACTGAGCCAAAGCTTCTGTCAGGCTTTAACAAACTGTACTTCTCTTTATGGTTCATTGTCTCAGAGCTGGCAGTGAGAGATATATATGGCTCTGCAGAGGGATGAGGAAGGATGGAGAGGAATGGAGCTGCAGGATTTGTTCCAGAGCTCTGACACCACTAGCATCTTAATTTGTGTGCTCTTAAATGCATTTTTTACTGCAGAAAAGATCCATTTAATGTGCAAGTATCTCAGCTAGAGATGGTTCTGGGGATCTTGGAATGGATCAGAGCAGATAATACTTTGTGGCATCTCTGAGCAAATAAGGAAGCACAGGTAATTTGCAGTGGAAATGGGCTGAATTTCCTAGATCCTGGGAATTAGGAATTAGGGATGGCAGCTCAGAACTACTCAGGTTGATGGAAAAATGCAGAGCAGCTGATCTGATTGAGATAGCACAGGATAAGGGCTGGTGTGGGAGTTGGGATGGGGTGTGACAGGTCTAGTTGTGAGTGTGTGAATCCATTGTGCAAATAGGAGCATTAAGTGCTAATACTGTCCAAACACAATAGCTCAGCAGGCAGGAGTTAAGTCTGAACCACCTGGAATCTTAGCAGACTGGTTAGTTTCACTACTAAAGTTGAAGTGCTTTAAATTTTAAGGCATCTCTGATTAAATTGGTTTAAGGAGGTCAGGGTGAGACACATGAGAATAAAGTGTGGTAGGTGAGGGCATTATGAACTGGTATGAGAAGAACTGGTGTATTCAGGATAAATCTGTGTAAATATACTGGAATTGAAAACTGGATCCAGGCAATCAAAAAACCATGGATATCAACTCTATTCTTTTTTCCCCCCAATAAAACTGATTTCTTAGCCTCATCCCTAACTGATCTTTAGGCTGTATTTGGAGGTTTTTACATAACTACGTCAGAAAGTGAAGAATACATGGTGTAATTTCTCATCTCTTAAAGAGGTATTTAAGGTAACAATCTCATTTTAAAGGGTGTATTTTATCACAGCATTGTTAGCATTGTATTTAATTGTGGCATAGCATTTACTGTAGCATCATATGTGGCCCTTATTCAGTTGTGATACATCTTCTTTCCAAATCTAATACTAATAGTTTAAGCTCTGTGGTTCATTTTGGTTTTGACCAGCTGAAACACAAGCTAGGATTCAGCTTTAAATGTGTTGATACAAGAAAAAAAGTTGTGAATGCTAATTAGTGAAAGTTGAAGTTTTACATGGTTTTTATAGTTGCACATTCAGGATTCACAGTGAAACGTCTCTGGGGTTCCCTGGTGAGGGAATTTGGTTTCTGATTGTCCCTATAAAGTCAGCACTTCATCCCATCCATTAGTGACTTGGTGCTATCAGCCATATAAAATACAGGCTGTAGAGACATTTGGCTATTGAGTAAAACAGCCCTTTTGTAGTTCTGCATTCTCCCTTAAAACTAACGTGTAATATTAAAAAATAATGTTTAATAATGAAACTGTGTCCTGCTTCAGACATCTCTGCATGGTGTGTGCAGACACCATTACACACCTTATTCTGTCTGCTTGGGCAGCTGCAATACTGGACTGATGCCAAAAAATTAGTTGTAATGCAGACAGCAGTAACTTCCAGAAAGCTATTACAATTCTCCTTGTGTAGTCTGCCTTTCTATTTCTCAGCCTCCCCACCTGCCCTGCCTCATTTTTCTTGGAATTACTTAAATGAGAGACCAGTTTTTGAAGGTGAAAGGACTTGAAGGTGCTGCCACCATTAGCTAATGCAATTTGGAAGAAGAGAGGCTGATTTACAGGGAGTGCAGTTCAGCTTTTCTTACCTCCTCGTACTTTTCTTTCCTTGTTACTGTTCCTGTGCCGATCTAGCTGAGCATTGCAGGAGGCAAATGCAGCAGGGGAAGGTGGATAGCTAGAAGAGGCAAAACCAAGAGCAGCTGAACCTCACATGAATGGGAATACTGAAATGTATTTCATGTCCCTGTCTTGGATTTTCTAAGTGTCCATTGTTCAGAGCTGCACAGTGCAAGCCCTCTGGCCTAATTTAAAGGTGTCAGCCTCTTTTCTTTCTTCTCTACTGCTAATCAAGCTCAAAGGATAGCTTGTTTCCTGTCTTTCCAGAAAAAAAATGGAAATAGAGAAACATCCTGCTTACCAAAATGTTTCAGAACTTCCAGAAAGTGTTTGAATATGGACCTTAAGAGATGAAAATTTACTCCCAGGAGAGAGCTAAAAAAAAAATCTTGTTTACTTGAACATGTCTTCTCATACGCTTTATTTGGACTCTAAGTATATACTATTCTAAGAGTAACACAAAAATAATTATAGAATTGGATATACCAGGATTTATTGTCAGCAGATGCAGTGAATTCTAGTAACTATCTTGAGAATATTGTGGTATAGGTCTGGTGATGTTTAGCTCAAGTTAACAGTAATTTCTAAAGTCTTGTTAACTTCCTTGAACTAGGCAAAGGGGAGTGCTTTGGGGTTTATGTCTAGGAGGTTGAATATATTTTAATCCAAATGAGTGTCCTGTGGGGGGGAAAAATAATTTCAAAGAAAAACATTTTTGATTTAGCCTTCTGTATATGGGGTCAGAGGTCCAGCTGTTCCTGATAGTGTGACAAAATGGCATATTCAGGAACTGCTCCACAATAAAGACCTGAGTGCTTTGTTTCCCCAGTGTTCAGGGTCTATCTCCTTAGTTTTTTGCATCTACCTTGTCCTTCCTGCTGTGCAAGAGACGTGTTTGTATTCCAGCCCTTGGAATGTTCCTGTGCCTTCAGTACTGCCTGCCTTTTTCAGCTGGGGACATTAGCACTCCAGAACCTGCCAGATGAGTTGAGGACTTCGAGAACCTAGGGAAGAAACTTCTGGGAACAAGAGTTTTTTAATACCACTAAGTATGAGGCTGAGAAAACATTTTGGAAGCAGCAGTTTCAGTATCTTCTTGGAAGGAACAGTAGGAACAATGCAGGGGATATCCAGCTGTAATGCAATGGAGAGAAATGAGGGGCTGAGAGCTAAGTCATGTGAGTTTGAGGCACCAAGAAGAGTTTCCATACAGTTGCAGAAGAACTTGAGACAAGTGAGAGGGACCTCATCCATGTCTATAGTATCTGAGGGGAGAGCATCAAAAGGATGGAGGGATCCAGGCTTTTCTCTGTGGTGCTGCACAATGGGACAAGAGGCAACGGGCAGAAACTGACGCACGGGAAGTTCCACCCGAACATGAGGAACAACCTTACTGTGCAGGTGACCGAGCACTGGAACAGCCCTGAGAGGCTGTAGAGTCTCCCTCGTTGGAGATACTGCATAAGCGTCTGGATGCAATCCTGTGCTCTGGGACTCTGCTTGGGCAGGGAGGTTGGACCAGATGACCCACTGTGGTCCTTTCCAGCCCCGCCCATTCTGTGATTCCTTTAATTCCACCTGAATTACTTGAAACAATCAGGATTTCTGCTCTGGCTGAAGTGTGTTCGCTTCTTTCTTTTTTTTTTGCCGCGGAAGGAGTTTCCGGACGGAGCTTGCTGGGGCAGTGCCGGAGCGGTTCCGCCCAGTGCGGGAGCTGTGGGCGGCACTCGGTTCCCAGGCCTATCCTTGGCCCGCCGGGCGGGACGGGGCGGGCAGGCGGCTGCGCGCGCGGGCGGTTCCCGTGCGCGGACATGGCGGCGCCCGGCTACCCCGCCTGGGTGACGCGCTGGGTGTCCGGGCAGTGGCGGAACAAGAAGCGGCCCCCGACGCTGCGCCCGTCCCGGCCGCTGGCCCTGGCCGATAAGGTGGCGAACCGCCGGGAGCGGCTGACAGGTGAGCTCCCAGCGGGGAGCGGTGGCGAGGGGAAGGCCGGGCCCGGTGCCCCGGCGCTGCTGCGGGCGCTGAGGCGCCGCTGTGCCCCGGGAAGGGCCGCGCTGCGGGCAGAGCTCGGCCGCGCCTTGTGCTCCGCAGGGCAAGAGCGGAGGGGC
>VXBB01009994.1:771228-782111 GCA_013399915.1 Illadopsis cleaveri | reverse complement strand
GGTCTGGGCCATGGAGTTCGCGCGCGGGAAGGATCGCCTCCTCACACTGCGATTGTTAAGTTTGCGTCGTATGTGAGTCAGGCACGTTGCGTCGTAACATTGCCTTTACCTTAAAAATTCAGTCAGGTGCTGGATGGCTGCACTGGTTTGCTTTCTGTTAGCAACAACTTCTCTGCCCAAAGCAAAGCTGGGATCTTTAGTTATGCATTTTCTCACCTGCTTCTACCTCGTCTTAAGCTTTGGAGATGTATGCACTGTGGAGGTTGTTAGCATGAAATCCCAAACACCTGAGATTTCTGGTTGTGTCTTTCCCTTCTAGAGGCGACGTGCATTACGGAGATGTCAGTAATGATGGCCTGCTGGAAACAGAACGACTTCAACGACGCACCTTGTGCCCAAGAGATCAGGATGTTCTATGACTGCGTGGCAAAGGCAGAAGTAATTAAGGCCTCTTTTATGTTCTTAAAGGCTAGTAGTGGGAAAGGAGGAAGCCTCCAGTCATCTTCTGTGTGCCAGTTAGAATAATGTTCTCTGAACAATTTGATTGTGACCCATTTGAGCAACTAAGAGCAGTGAAGCTGGTGAAGGATCTAGAGGCTCCTACAAGGAGAGGCTGAGGGAGCTGGGGTGGTTTAGTGGTGGAGTCTGCAGAAGATGCTCAGGGGAGACCTTACTGCTCTTTACAACTACCTGGAAGGAAGGTGTAGCCAGGTGGGGGTCAGCCTCTTCTCCCAGGCAACTGGTGATGTGACAGGAGGACGTGGCCTGGAGCTGTGCCAGGGCAGATTCAGGCTGGACATCAGGAAGAACTTTTTCACTGAAAGGGCCCTGAAGCATTGGAACAGGCTGGCCTGGAAGGTGGTGGAGTCACCATCCCTGGTGGCGTTCAGGAAATGATTGGACTTGTCACTTAGTGCCATGGTCTAATTTGCTAGGCGGCCATCAGTCAAATGTTGGAATCAATGATCTTGGAGATCTTTTCCAACCTGTTTCTGACTTTGAAGGCTAGATGTTTTTGAAAAATAAATTTCATACTGTTTGAAAATTAGATGTTCCTGATTATATAGTATATATTAACATCATAATACCACATGATAAGACTGAAATAAAATAATTTTCAAAATAGACTAAAGGTAAGTATATGTACTAAACTTGTCCTTAAACTGTTTTCAGGTTTCCATTTTCTTTCAGTAACAGTGTCATCATTTAAATAGTTATTTACTGTTGCTGTTTGACAGCATAAGTGAAAAATTATCCACAGTTTATTTGTAGATGACAAAGAATCAAAGAATAACAGAAAGTACAAAGAAAAAATCTGAGTTGTTACCAGAATTTTATATCATCGTTAACTAGGAATGTGGAAGGATATAATCTTTACAAGATGTCAGTCATTAATTGTATCATTTAAAGGTCATCAACTTTGTTATTATTGAGCCAAGTGCTATGGTAAGTATTTTTTAAAGAAATAGCATTTTTCTGAAAGAAGTATCCTCATACAATTAGTAGTAGTCTCTGGGAATGAGCATCAACTCTGCAAATAAAGAATAGTAAATATTTTCAGGAGTTTTTTTCTCTTTCAGAAAGAGTGGAAGAATCAAAATGAGGACACCCTGTCATCCAGGGGAAACTTGCCTTCAAGCAAAGTGAACAAGCTCCTGAAAAGGTTTCCTCAGATGACACGTTATGTATAATATACTTTATGAAAGGGACTGTGGACAAGCAATTAAAGTTGGGGTCTTGGTCAAAAAAGAGGAAAGTCAAGTTGAGTGATATTTTGATGTCAAGTGGTGTGTGGATCTTGACCCTGCTTTTGATTCCAGAGCAAAAAAGACTCATCTTGAGTATCAGCTGATTTTGTTCATGAGACTCTTGGGTCTTGCAGTGTTAGGATTTCTGCAGTCTGTTGTTCAACTAGCTTACTCAGGTCCTCACTGTTAAATAAAACCTTCTAGGCTTACATGTAAATGCATTTCCTAGTAAGGGATGACTTCTTCACATGCAAGCTTCTTGCCCAGCTCTGGAGTTGCTTTCAAAAAGTGTTTGGGCTCAAACACTGAGCCAAGTTCAAATTGATGGTAATGATGGTATAATTGATGGCTCATGCATGGGTATATACATAATCTGGTGCCTCTTGAAATTTTTAAAATTTCCACTGCCGTAAAAAAAGGCTGTAGAATTTAGAAAAAATCTCTAGCAAAATGCCTTGTTAATACATAATACATTGGTAGGTATCAAATATAACTTTAACATGGGAGTTTGTGATTTAGACCCTCTGATTTGCAGGTATGGTGCCACATAAGTTTGATTATTTTGTCTGTACTGTAATAAAGCAAGACTGGTGTTTGACTTGGATAACTCATAATCTGCAACAAAATGTTTCATTGTTCTGTGGTAAAAAACTAAAAGGGAGAGAGAAAGTTCAAGCACGGACTGATAACTGAAATAATGTGATTAATTTTTAGTTGGGGGGTGGGGTTGTTTTCCACTGCAGTACCACAAAACTACAGGCAGGTTCTTGGGACCAGTACCTAATTGCTGAGGAAAATGCAGTGTCTGAGAACTAATGTTATAACCATTTATATCAGTAATTCTTTCGGGTGTGCAGAAAAAGTAGAATAAGAGGAGAGTCAGGTAGACACATACTGTGTGATTACCCACAGGTGGCTGTAGAGTTTGCTGGAGCTGAGTCCTCTGAGCCCCAGGCTGATAGCTGTTCATCACAAAAAATTTTGGACAGGTGAAGGCTTTCAAGTGACTGAAGCAGTGTTTGCTTAGCTGTTAACTACAGTGGTTCATTAGTGGATTATCCACAGGGTAGTTTATTCTTCTGTTGCTATTATGGCATAATTGGGTCTTTCAGAGGACTTTGGGTCAGTAAGAACATTATATCCACATCTGAGTTTGGGAAAGCACTTTGGTTCTGTGATGTTTTGCATTTTCTGTCCAGAAGACACTGTGAAAAGGAATGCTACTTGCTGTTCCTTCGTTTCTGGAGGATTGGGAGTGAGGAACTGATTCACCTCTGTTGATGATGATTTTTCTTCATGTTCAGATTTGGAATAGAAGTAGTTATGTGTCTCTTAAGATAGCACCTGTGCTGAATGTACCAAATTCCAGTCTCTGTGAGGAACTGTCTTACATAAGAGGCTGTAACAGAGACACTTAATACCTTTTTCTATTTTTACTTTTGAAATTTTGCAGAGCTCCAGCTCCCACTAATCTGAAGAGCTATTTTTGCATTATACTTCTTCATGGTGAGCTTCACAAATTCAGTTGTTTGGCTTTGGTCTAACCTTTTATGTGTCTACTGTAAGCTTGAAATTACTGTGCTAAGGTTTTCTAACCCTTTTATTTATTGAGAGGAAGCAAACAATGCTTTTCAGGTGCACCCAGGTTTTACAGTGCTTCCTTTAAAAATACTTGAGCAATTCTTTTGTTTCTTTTGTTGTTACCAAAAACCCTCCAGTTACTGATTGTCCTTGGCAATTTCAGCTGCTGGCCGTTTTCCTGTATCACACCATTAAGCTTCTATTGGGTGTTCAAATGCATTCTGTGACATGCTCATACTGAGGATCACTCAATTAATAGTTCATGTGTGTACCCACAGCAAAGGGCACTGTTCTTTCTGAGCTGGGGTTTATATCACCCCATGATCCTGTTGCTGGGAGGTAAAGAAAACTGTTCTGGTGTTGAGCATGCTGGTTAAGAACATTGCTACAGAGACCTGTATATGATTGCGTGGTGAGAAAAGAATTAAACAAAAGCTGACTAGCTGTTCTACCCTCCTAAGTCGGATTTACAGGATTTAAGCAGATCTGTTGGAATTCCTTGATCTTATTCCTGTACCTTATACCTTGACTATTATACCAGCTCTGTGTATGGTTGCTGTTAACTGTTCCCTTTAGATGTTCACTGTGGAGGTAGCATTAATATTTCAGTTGGTCCTGATGAATAGTTGTTCTGCCAGTTTAGGAGAAATAGGCTGAACTCCAGAGAGCCAGGGACATTTTAGAAGGTGGCATTTCTTGTTCAGAAAGGTCAATATGGAAAAATCTGGCAAAATCAAGACAGATTCTGTAGAGAATCATAGACTTACTGTAATAGAACTATGCATATATCAGGGTGAAAAGGTGACTACTGTTAAATAGCAGATTTAGATATTTACAGCTACTTCAAATTTGCCCATACAAGGAAGTTCAGGGTGTTTTACCTTATCTGTAGATACATTTCTGATCAAAACTGCTGTAGTTATATTGGTATAATTCCCTTTTAGGTCTTCCTCTCTACCCTGGGGAGTAGTCAGGAGGAGCTTTTGAAAAATCTGAGATCCACTTCTCTCAAGGAATGTCATTACATGTGTCAGAAAAACAGAGTAGTCTTGGTAGGAAAGAAATAGTTCCAAAACAGGACCCGCCAGAGAGGAGACAACTGCAAAACCCACTGTATCTTCCCAGTTTATCATTCTTCCAGAAAGTGAATACAGGCTTAGACTTCCGTTGTTTTTGGTGTACTGGTTTGTGTTTCCTTTAAAATTATTTTATCTATTAAATCACTTTATTTAGGAAAACTTTGCCTTGAGAGGGAGGCAACTTAGAAAGGTACCATGAGAGAAATCCAGTGCAGGCTTCTGCTAGAAGTGTTACACCCTGTGCATCAGAGGCCTGAACAGGCAGTGTCTCATGGGACAGAGTTCTGAATAAGCATCAACAACCTCTAGTAAGGAGCTAACTTCTCTGAATGCTAATAGAATTTCTGTTCTGTTCCTGTTTCCAGTATATCCTTTCCTTGTGTGTTCAATGGAGTAATAGGTTCTAAATTCTAACACAGTCCCGTATTTTTATTTTGTTCTGCTCCTTTGTGCTACTGCTGCCTGAGAGTTACAGTGTGATGTAGCATCTGAGCTATTTCCATCCCCTGCTGCCCTGATCGTCTGCCTCCCTGACTATAAGGATATAGGAGATTTGCTCCTAATTAACTGAGTGTAATTCTTGGCCAAATCCACTCCAGAAACAGCTTCTTTCTACCACTTAGCGACTCCTGTAAAAGATCCAACATGTAGGGAAATTTCCTTGCCTTTGATGAGTGACTGAGGATGAGGCAACACAAAACTGTCACATGAAGTGAGTAATGGGCAAAAGTGAAGGAAGGAAAAAAAGGCTTTTTGTCAAATCAGTAGATTTTTAGCAGCCTGTTCCTTGTTTTTATGCTGAAGGTGTCTTTGGAAGTGCTACTCGGCAGACTTGGCCAGAAGTGAGCTCATTTCTTAAGGTGACCTTCATGTTTCATGCTGTAGAATACCATGATTTCATTGCTCCAAAATCAGAATATAAGTATAGAAAATGCCCATTGGACTGAACTGAGAAGCAGCACAAGGAACATGTAAAAAAAAGATTGCCAAGACTGAACAGCTTCAGATGAACCGACTGCCTTCTTAGATTTAATAGTGTTTAAAGCTTGTAGCCTTGAACCCTAATTCAGATGAAGAACCAGCAAGCTGAAAACACTAAAAACCCCCATGGGATGGGATTATTAATGGTAATATAATAATGATTAACTCTCTGGAAAGCATCTTAGCCAATTGAGGGAAAATATAGCCCAAGGTCAAGGAGACGCCTGATGGCAAAGTTCTCTGGTGGCCGTACCCGTGATGGCAAGATAGAGGGCTGAAAATGGGCAAGGCACGCTGGAGAGGGCTGTGCCACCTGCGGGTTTTTCCGGGGGAGATCTGGAAACTGCTTAACATAAAGTTTTCTGGGTCCCATTTACCTGGGTTCAAAGCTGAGGAGAGCTGACCTCGGGAAGCTGCAAGCTGCTAATCGAGGAGGCAGCGGTGGGGGGGGATCAAGTCCAGATTCCTTCCAAGTCTAATCTCTGGCAAATGTGCGCGCACACGCCGTTGCCTTTCCCAGTTGTTGCTGGGGGCTTTGCAATAGGACGCAGCCCCAGCTCCTTGCCGTGCTGCAGCCTCTGTGCCTTGGGAAGAGGAGGAGAAGGCAGCTGGGCAAGGAGCATTGCAGGAGAGGAGAGCAGCGAGCGGCTGCCCCGCCGCTGGGCAGAAGGGGCGGGGAGGCGGAGGCTGGCGCTGGGAGCAGCGCGTACCTGGAGCGCGGGGGAGGCTGTGGAGAGGAGGGGACAGCGGCGTGAGGAGCGGGCCGAGGGCTGTGCCCCATCGCTTGTGCTCGCCTCCGCCCGTCTTCCAATGTGCTAGAGAAATTTGGGGAGACGTTCTGTTCCCTTATTTCTCTCCTCTCTTCTTCCACTTTCTGAAGGGAAGAATCAAGGAGAAGAGATGGGGAGAGGAACGGGAAAGTGAAATTCAAAGATGCTGGTGGGAACTTGGATCTCTTTCCTCACATCCTTTTCCCTGCGTAGAAATGGAAAAGGCACCCCGCTCCCTCCAGTGCGGAGCGGCTAGCGGGGGGAGGCAGACCCTGGCAGCTGAACGAGAATGTGATGCTTGAAGAACTTTCTGCTCACTCTGTACACGAGGGATGGAAATCTCCAAAATACTCGGGCTCCTGGTAGAGCTCTCAAGTGTGCTGTCCTGTCTCAGATATGTGGAGGTAAGAAAAGGTTATTTTTCTATCTGCTTGTAAAAAGTCATGTAGTTCTTTTAATATCCTCACTGTAAATGGATCTTGTTATTACTTGAATATGTTTTCTAGAGCATTTAGGCAGTTGTGGTCTCTGGTAAGGACTGGGGGCTTGGGGAGAGATTTATTGCATTGTGCAAAAAAATTCAGAAAAAGAAACAAACCAGGAAAGCAGGATGCCCAAGGGCTTGCAGATGCTTTGGCTTGGGTTTCCAGTGTTTCTGAGGCACTGCAGTGACCCTGGCAGGAGAGATCCTTTGTTTCTGTTCTTTGCTGATTGTCCCTCTTGGTGTTGTGGACAGATGCTTTATAGCTGCACAGAGCTGGGGCAATGCCTGCAGCATAGGATGTTTGCACTGAATTTAATTGGTGATGATGGTCAGCATTGGGTTATTTTGGAAGCTGCTACAGAAATTGGCAGCAACTAATATGTCATTAGAAGAGAAGCTTATTACTTGGACTGCAGTACTTTTGTTTGTAGTCCCACTCCAAGAAAAGCGGGGTCAGTCTCTCCTATATATCCTGTTATTAGTCTGATCCATTCTTATATCACTGGCAGGCTCACATGTGTCTGCAGGTGTACACTGAAAGCTGGGGATTGAGGGACCTGCACTGTGGTGCAGTCAAAAAAGTACAGCTTAGCTCACTTCCTACTCTCTGCAAAGAGCTTTGAGATCCTCAGGTAAGTCCTTCAGCATTGCTGGTCCAGAAACCCTTATGTGGGCTCGCAGCAGCCTGATACAAGCAGATTGATGGATTTTGCCTGAAAAGGGTTTCTGTGCATACCTTTGTGCATATGCACCTGAGAGCTGATCTGATCTGCTACTTCTGAACCATGTCAGGAATTCATCTTCCATATGCAGTATCCCATTCTGACTTCTGGAGGGTGATGCTGGAACTTGGCCATGGTTGTCAGCACCTTGTGGACCATATTCATAAGCTTGATTTGAAAATTATATCTGACATGAGTAGGTGTTGTTCTTGTCAGGTTTCTGTGGGAATTACCTCTGCTTATTCCAGAACTGGATTTGGTTTAATTCCAAATTTAACTTTTCTCGTTTTCCAGGAAGAGATGATGCTGAGAGGGGCAAAATTAGTGCATTTTGAAGAAAACTACAACCATTACCAATAGCTAGTATCCTTTAGCTGCTCATCTCTGCTCTGTGAATTACAACTCTTTGCTCATATAAAAGTATTAGAAATGTTCATTTAGAATATTTAGAAACAAATTAAACTCCAAGGAGCTAGCAGAAGCATGTACAGTTTCTTCTTTTCACTCTGAATCTGTGAAGGTCTTGCACTTGCTTCCACACCATGTAGTAGTGTTGAGTGGAGATTTCTATCTCTCAGCCTGTAGTCAAGTTACAACCACAAAAAACACTGCCTGCAAGAGGAAATGCAGTTTTGGGGCCAGATAGGATGCTAGAATTCTGAGGACTTTGTTTCGTATTTTTTGATTTTAGCTATTTAACCCCTTTTGGATAACAATACCATAGGCTATATCGTATTTTCAAGAATTAAAAGCAAAATCCTCAAAAAGCATTCGACTGTCTTCCTTGTATGTTTCCCACTTTATCCGTGGATGTTTATTACCATTTTAACAGGTATTCTGGGGCCATCATCCTGTGACTCAAGTAGATAAATCTCTGCTGCTGTGGCTGTAGATGACTTGCCATATAAACAGAGACAGAATAAGTAGTTATTATTTTTCTTACTGATAATAATGATTTTCTTCTAGATTTCCTTTCCATAGGTGTCTCACTCAGACTTCCAACTCTCTTGGGAAAGAAACAAGCAGAGCCCTGTAATGTAGTGTTTAGATCAAGGGTAAATCTCTGCAGGCCACTAATTATTCTTTTTGTTGTTAGTGGACAGATGTATGTTTGTATTTGAAGAGGAGCAATGGAGAGACCAGGGAAGAGGCTGGTTACTGGGGTGTGTTTGCCTAAAGCTGAGCTGCTTTTAGGACATGCCCATGTTTATTTCCTTGGATAATAATCTCTCTGCTTTTGCTCTGTTTCTTTTCCCAGGCCTTCCTGGGATCCAAGCCCAACCAAAACCATTTGCAGAGTGCAGGTAAGAACAAGAAGTTATTAATTCGTCATTGGGCAGACTCTTTCCTGTCGTGGTGATCTGAGACCATAGGCACGATGAACCACTGCTACCTGGCTTTCTTCCTTTCTTTTCATCACTTCTTCAATCTTTTCTCTTGCCCCAATGCCTGTTTATCTCCTTCACCAACATGGCCAGACTACTTCTGTTTCTTCATGTCAAATGCTCTTGCAGGAGCTCTCTGCTTCTCCCACATGTTGTTTTCCTCTAATCTCTTTCTCTGCCTTGGTCTTTTTTGCATGCCTAACTTTCCTCTGCTCTAATAACTACTGAATTCTCAGACACCCTCTCTGAGGGTCCCAGTTGATGCAACACATATGATTTGTTTTCCAGACACTGACTTTCAACTTCTTTTCATTTTTGTACCTTGCATTTAACCTTCAGCTGTCACTTATCCCCTCTGGGCCTGGCAGTGGCTAGAAGGCAAATGACACGATGCAAAGTTTCTTTGTACCCTTGATCTTTGCCCCTGTGCAGAAGGGTTTTCAGAAAGTGTTGGCTTCTTTTTTTGTTTACTTAGTGAATAGAGCTGTAAATGTTGTCCCTTTCTCAGTCTATTCTTCCCATGTTATGGGCTCTATAAAGCCCACAAAACCTGGGTTTTTTTCCACTTTCAGGCTCATGAATGGAGAGTATTCTCATTTTGTTAAGGACCGTAATAAATTAATTATTGGGGTTTTTTACACTGGATATTTCACATGGGTACTGAAACATTGGCACCTGCACTTCCCCCAAAATGAATTCCCTTTCCCTTCCAATATATTAGCAAGTTCAGACAAGCCATGATGGATGCTGATGTGAATAGGTGAATAGGGAACATACATGCAATGAAATAAAGTGTCATTTCCCACCTTCCTGCTTTGTACAGTGCTGCTCCAAAGTGAGTACATATATTGCATGTACAGTAATAGGAACCAGTTGAAATTGTCATGTTTGGGCCCTAAGTTAACACTCCTTAAAGGTCTGTCTGGGTAGTTCATTGCTTCAGATCAATTTGTGGTTTAGACAGTGAGTATTATGAATATTCTTTGAGCAGCACCTTGCAGACTGATAGAGATGGAATCAAGCAAACAGCAGTTGAGACTGCAGACACAAGGGGTATTTCTCAGAACCAGCTGGTGTCTCCCATGTTGTGTGAGCTTCAGAGTGTGATGCCTTAGGTGATGCTGAGACATTGATTTTTAAAAATGAAGGACTTTAGTTAAACTAGATATTGCTGAAGTAAGATAGACAAAACTTGCTTCTATTAGCAGAAGCTGGATTTAAGGAACTGATAAATCATGAGGCCTGTTTATGTATTCTGACTAATCAACAGACTCCAAGAAGACAATACAATCATAAATCAAACAGTCCTGGAAAAACAGGATTCACTTGTCATGTACCAGAGTTATGAATATGCATTTTTGTTTTGGGTATTCAATATTCCTGTACATAAAAAGACCCTGTGATCATCTGTAAATTGCGCGTGTATATTTGGGGAGCTGTCCCGCACGCTGCCCGGCATCGTAATAAACATACACCTTCTAACTTTAAACTGTTAGAGAGTCTTTGTCCGTTATAGTAGGATATTGGTATTAGATCAATATCTTATTTTTTTAATAAATCAATGCTAACCCTCCCTTCCTGTGCCCAGCAGCCAGCGTGTGTGCTGTGGGAGCCCTCGGCTACTACAATGGCTCGCTGGCAGTCACCGAGGCCGGGGCAGAGTGTCTCAACTGGACAGAGTTTCCTGATTATGTTCAGCAGTACCCAGACCGTGGCCTGGGGGACCACAACTACTGCAGGAACCCAGATGGGGGAACGACACCCTGGTGCTTCTACAGGCTTGTGTCGGGGGCCATCGGCTGGGCCAACTGCGACTGTAACCAAGGTAAGGGCTGCGCTGCCTCAGGGCTCAAACCACAAATGTGGGCTGCACAGACTTGCAAGTGGCAGGTGGAACACCCTATGAAAGAAGCACGGTACAAAGACTGTTCCAAATTGTTGAAATAATTAATACTAGAGGCTAGCCTGTGTGGGAGAAGAACATCTGTATATAGTAGGGGGTGGATTTAAGCTGCTGTAGCTGTAATGCCTTGTATAGATGGTTTATTCTCATACAAGGAGACTTTTTTTTTCTACTGCTAACTTATGCCACTTTGAAAAGAGGTTTAGTTGTGTAAAAAACAACTCACTTCT
>VXBB01009994.1:747990-771201 GCA_013399915.1 Illadopsis cleaveri | reverse complement strand
TAAGTGTAGCAGTTCAAATATAAGAAGAAAAGAATCTTCTGTGGCAGGGCAGGTCATCGGCTTGTGTTAAACTTCCTCAGTGCTGGCACAAGGACTGCTGCTTACTTTGAGGCAAGCAAGGAGCTGAGCTCTCTCTCATTGGCTGCTGTGCAGCAGTCCTGAAAATGTCCTGTTTTCTGAACTTCCTTGCTTTTCCTGCATTTTGCAGAACAGTTGAAACACCAGTTTAATAAATGAATTGACAGTCTTTTCCCTTGTCAGTGGTTGTGCTTTCAAAGATGGCTTAATTAAAGGGAAAGATATGTGTAGTGGTGTTGTGTGCCTGCACTGAGGTATTGTGTTCAGGTGTGTCGTTCTGCAAGTACATAACTGAGCGAGGATATGTGCTTTTGAAACAGTGGTAGAACTTCTGGTGGGGTGGGAATTAAAAGAGCATTTACTCTGGCACTTCCTTTTCTTAGAGAAAGTAAAGAGGATTCATCTGCTGTTACTGAACATCTCACTGTAGCAACAAAGTCATGCAGGTGAAGTGATTGATGTAAATAGATCAGCGGAGTGTCAGAAGTAATTAGATAGCCTGCGATTTTCATACACCCTTTCAAGATAGCATGTAAAATCATCCCCATTCCACAGAAGGAGTATCCAGAAGCTTTTACAGAAACCAGATTTCCTGCTGGTGTTACCATGGATTTGAAAAGACCATAACACCAACCATCCTCCCAAGCAGCCACTGCTGGGCCTGGGAAGGTGCCACCTCCCACACTCCTTCCATCCCACACTCCTTCATGCACATCACTTTAGTGCCAGCACAGGCAAAACAAGGATGAAAGAAGCCAAGTGCAACTCAGCTCAACTACATGCAAGTCCAAGACCTGCTGGTCTGAAACTTCTATCAGCAGATAGCAGCTGGATTTTAGTTGGTTTTTTTTCTCTTTTGGAAGGTGCTGTTCGGTTGACTGAAGACAGTAGTGTGGAGCTGTACTTCAATGGACTCTGGGGTACCATCTGTGCTGACCACTGGACTGAATGGGATGCCAGTGTTGTCTGCAGGCAACTAGGTCTCAGGTGGGAACCTCAGTCTGGTTGTGAGAGGTACATGCTCATGTGGCTTTTGAAAGAGGAGCTTGGTGCTTGAGTCTATTGATGGGTTTGTTCATTGCTTTCAAATGAGAGTGCCATTTCTGACTATATCAACTCCTCTGCAGTAGGTAGGCACACAAAGGGATTAGGAAGTGCTTTGTGCTTTCCCATTAGACTGTTAATGGTCACCTCTTTACGCACTTCAATTAACTGGGCACACTGGGATGTGAAATGTCACAACTGGACTGGGGAGTCACAACAACTGAGGGAACCTGTAAGTCAAGCCATGCTGTGGCATTCCATTGCTCTGTTTCATCCTCTGTACCAGTGAGATTGGCACAGCTGGGAAGAAGAGTCATCCCGGACCGTGGCCTGTTCCCCTGCACCTGCAGTCAGCAAACTGCCACGGAGATGAGGAAGCCCTGCTGCTGTGTGCCTATCAGGAAGCTGTGTCAGGAGCTTGTAACCAGGGCAGTGCTGTGGTAACTTGTGTTCCTCCAGAAGGTAAATCTCCAGGGAAATATCTCAATCATTGAAAGATGGCTGATGCTTACGACCACATCCCCTTTTTATGGATCCAGGTTTTTGTCTGCAGGCAGAACACTCCTGGTCACCACAGCAGCCAATTAAAGAGTCATCTCTGGACCAGCAGACCCCACTCTGGGGGCTGCAATCACGGGTGCTTGTGGGGGATGTAGAGGGGAGGATGTGGTAAGAGAGCATCACGAGAGCTCCTCTGGCTAGAGAATGGTTCTACACCCTGAACTGCTGGATGTGCTTTGTCTCTGTCTTGTTCTGTTGTGCTCTCTTTCCCTTTCTTGAAGCACAGGTGTAGGTGCCCCACTGCGAATAGTTGGGGGCAAGGAGAGCTTTGAAGGGCGAGTGGAGGTTTACCATGATGGCAAGTGGGGAACCATCTGTGATGACCAGTGGGATGACCGGGATGCTGAAGTAGTCTGTAGACAGCTGGGACTCAGGTAATTTCCTTGCTGTGTGTCATGGAGTAGTAATAGAAGTAGGCAGAATGAAGAACATGAGAGCATGTCCCTTCACTCTACTACCACCCCTTCCTATAGGAGATACACAGAAACCCTAGGAAACATAATTCTGGACTGATCATCCTGTGAAGGGATTTTGTACCCCATTCTTGTCAATTTTATGGGTTTGTGCTGTGTAAAAAAAAAAAAAAAAAAGTAGATTCCTGTCTAAGGATTGTTTGTGTTTACCCCTGTTCATAATTTTTGCATACATCCTAATACAAATCTTTTTAGCCTCAATGACAACTTGTCATGGTGATTTCCATATGTGAACTCCAGTTGCTTACTTGGTTAAGTTTATACACCTCTAGTTTCACTGGCTGCCCTTATCCTCTTCAGGCAGAAAAGCAAGAAGGACCACCTCATTCTCCTGTGTGCCCTTCAGTGCTTAACATGGGAGCTGTTGTATACTGAGCATTCTTGAAAATCACATCAGTACTGGATTATTTAAAATAGATTGTTCAAATCTGAGGTCCCTCAATCTTTGGGAGTTTTGCCTGTTACGAGATTCTAACTGAGACTGATGTTACACCATTGTCTGCAGAAGTCCCTGCGTGTCTGAACTGTTTGTGTTGTAGTAACGTTTTTGTTTTTTGCTGGAAGGGATCATTACAAACTTTCCAATAACATATTTCAATTAATAGTCAGCAACTCCACTGTTTCAAAAATAGATATGATCTATGAGAGGACAGTGACCCAGCATAAGAGAGTCACTGTGCAAGGCAGAATCTGAGGACACAAGACTGTGGCCTTCCTTACTGAACATACATGTCTGTAATGTTTACAGTGGGACGCCAAAAGCCTTGTCATGGGCTCACTATGGGCAGGGATCTGGCCCAATCCTGCTGGATGAAGTGCAGTGCTCAGGGAATGAACTCTCCCTTGATCAGTGCAAGAAGAGTGACTGGGGACAGCAAAACTGTGACCACATTGAAGATGCTGGGGTCTCCTGTGACCCTTTCACAGGTACAGATGTACAGCTCTGCCAGTCAGATGCAGTTGCCTTACTTGGCTTGCTCAGCAGGTAACCTGGTTCAGGATCCTGCACAGCTTCCATATATGGCTCCCTCAAGGGCTGCCAGATGTGGAGGCACAGAGTAAGGGAATGGATCAGAGGCAGACTTCGTGGTGTTCCCATGGTTTTGCTCAGGTGGTGTGGAAAGGCTGAAGTGAATCCTCCCCTGACAGATGGATATGTTTGGAAGCAATGAACATTTGTATTTTGAGTACCCACAGACATCTGTGTCTTTTGTTTCTTTCCGTGGTGGGCAGTACAGAGACCTGGCAGTGGGGCACAGGCTGTTTCTTTTCTGCCCTGCTGAGAGCTGCCCTTTCCTCCTCCCTCCCTTGCAGAGGGCACTGTCCGGCTGGCTGGCGGCCGCAGCCCCGGCGAAGGCAGGGTGGAAGTTTATTACAACGGAGACTGGGGCACAGTGTGTGATGATGGCTGGACAGACCTTGGTGCCCAGGTGGTCTGCAGGCAGTTGGGCTTCAGGTAGGACTGACAGTGTGCAGTGTCTGTGTTTCCTAATTTGAAGGATTAGATTCCATCACCCTTCCCTGGGATAGGTCAGACCTTAATCCTTCAATGCTGTCTTTGTTAGAAGGCTTATTACCATTATACAACTTATTAAGGAAAGATTAATAGGTATCCACATCCTTTCCAAGGGGCAAAAATAAATCTATTATCTGTTGCTTCAGCCTGTTTTGAAAGCAGATAACGGGCTTAATACTGTCCTTATAAACCCCTCAGCAAAGTCAGAAAATTTTCTTTAACGCTCCTTAAATTTGCACGTGTCACTTCTGCTCTGTCAGTAAAAGGGTATCACCTATCTGCTCCATATGTATCACCTTCAGTAGCTGAACAAAGACCATCAGGGCAAAAAAAGAGTAGTAATAGGGATTTTCAGCCCATTGCTGAGCTGTCATCCCTTCAGCTAGGAGTTTGGGAGAGATATAAAATCAGGATACTATTGCCTTTGAGCTAGTAAAATGGGGCTTTGTGGATTTTTCAAACGTGATTAGGGTCTCCTTCTAAAATCTCAATTTTATAGATGAAAAAAAGACTATTCTTCCCTTTGAGTTTAGCTACATACTACATTTGTCATCTCTTTAAGTGCCTAAAAGTTGCGGCTTTCTGCAGTTCAGTTCCAGGTAGCTGTTTCCTATAAAAAGAAGTAGAATGACTTAAATGTCAACATTTTTGATGCCTTCTTTGCCAGCCCTTCCCCAAATTGATGTATCTGCAATATCTGAAAACAGCCTCTGCTGGCCCTCTGTGCCTTTGAATGTGCCTTTGACCAGACACTAGAAAGTGGACTGGTCTGAGGAGGCCTCCCTGAAAAGTGAAGCTGGCAAGATGTGAGGGTGCTTGGTTGCCATCCTGTGTGTCCACTGAGTGGTTTAGGTCAGGAGGCCACTAGTACCATAGTTAAGCAGGGGAGTTTCTCTTTGGATCTGAGCTTGGGTCCTTCTGTGGCATTTAGAGTTTTTCAATGTTATTTTCTGTTTCCTTTCTCTAGTGGTCCTGCTGCCCTGGCCCCTGAAGGAGACTATGGTGCTGGCCAAGGCTTCATCTTACTGGATGATGTGGCATGTGTGGGGACAGAGCTGTCTCTCCTGGACTGTCCCCACAGCAACTGGGGGCAGCATGACTGCTCCCATGCTGAGGACCTGGGAGTCCGCTGTTCCCCAGAAAGCAACACGGTCATGGATGGCAGCCTGGGTAACTCACCTTGCTCTTGCCCTGAACAGTGGGGAAGTTTCACCTTCTGGTCTGTTCCCTTGGAAGCTCTGGCAGATGTGGGAGTTTTCCCTGTGCTGTTTCAACATGGGGTCTGCTTTTTGAGGAGGAATGAGCCCTGGCTGAATTGGGGCAGAGCTACAAATCTGTGGCTCCCACCAGACCTATCAGACCAGGAGATAAGTGGTAACTGGAGAGAGTTGTATTGACTATTGACAGTCTCTGAAACAAACCTGAGGGGCTGAGGGACAGTGGCTGCCTTAGTGTGCCATTGCTCAAGAGAACCCTTTAACTAGACCTTTTAGGAAACTTAGGCATGGTTACATTAGTGCCACACCTTGCCAAGACAGGAGGACTTCAGATGCAAGGGGTTGTTGTTTGCACTCCCTTGTGTGAATGGCACACTTCTAATTAAAATTGTGAAAGTATTTCAAGTTAGCACAATTTCCTCATTTATATAATGTCTGATACCCTCCCCTTTCCTTACTACAGGAGACTTTCCAGTTTGTCAGACATGTGTTACTGAAATAGTTGACATCCAATATTTTTGTTTTTCCTGGATGTAGAACTCCTCTCTTGCTTAGAATCATGTAATAGTTTTACAGTTCAATGGATTTTTTCCCCAGGCATGTTTAAGCTTGTCTAACTCTTCGCTCAGGAGTTAATAACTTTCTTTCTGTTCTTGTTCTCCTCTTTAGTCAGCTTTCAAAGTATGGTCCACTGATGAGTTCCAGTATGTATTAAATAAATTTGTATGTATATAGTCTTCTGATTCAGCACAGAGGTAAAATGTCTTCATACAGACACACTTCTTTCTTTTCTTTCTTTTTCTTTTTTCCTTTTTTCTTTTTGTTTTAAGCTTACTGATGCCAGGGATTCATCTTTTTTCTACAGAAGCCAAGTTTTGGACACCTGACCCCTCTGGTGTTTTTGCTTGCAGCAGCCCACGTGTTTTTTTCTGCAGGGCCTCCCGTGCGGCTGGTGGATGGAGAAAGCACCAAGGAGGGCCGTGTTGAGGTGCTGCTGCACGGGCAGTGGGGCAGTGTCTGTGACGATGACTGGACAGACAGAGATGCCGCAGTGGTTTGCAGGCAACTGGGATTCAGGTAAGAGCTGTGGTACAGGCACCTTACAGATAAAGACAGCTCTCAGGAGCACTTCTGGACTTGTTTCTGGGGGCTTAGTTTTTGTTTTGGCACACCCACATATGCTTGAGGGAGTAGGTTGCTCTTCTCAGTGTACTGTCTGTGTGTGGAGTGACACATAAATATTATTCCACTTAAAATGCACTGGTGCCTTCAAGGTTCACTTGGCTCCTGCTCGTTGCAGATTAGCCATCTTCTCTCTAATTGCAGTGGTACAGCAAAAGCCAGGGCAATGGCTTATTTTGGTGAAGGTCATGGGCCCATCCATCTGGACAACGTAGAATGCAGTGGCATGGAGCACGCCCTGGGGCAATGTGCCACGCCTGACACCAGGATTCACAGCTGCTGGCACAGTGAGGATGCTGGGGTGATCTGTGACTATGTGGAAGAAAAGGTCCCAGATATCAGGAGAACAGGTGACATTCGCATTTTTTCTATGCAGGAATTTGGAGCTCTGGTTATAGGATCTTTGCATGCTTTTGTGGTTTTTCCCTGTCATTCTTGTCTTTGGTTGAAATTTCACCTACAAAATAAGCATGTCCTGTCCTGCACCTCCTACATTTTTATTGCTTTCAGTGTATCTTCTTAGCAGCACAGAGTGTTCCAAATTAGTCTGAGGAGCTCCACCCATGTCAGGCCTTTGAGCCTGCAGAATTTCCCCACAGCCAAGTCACCATACTCTTCTTAGAAGAGTAACCATAAACAACCTTTGGGGTTTAGAGTACTGAGGAAGTATAAGTATAGGTCCCACTCCTGGCATAAGACTATAGAGACTTCAGGTAAGCACTTCCAGTGAAATTAAGGAAACCTATGGGATCAAATGTTCTATGAATTCCATATGCACAACACAACGCAGTCGATTACCTTGAGGAATAATGCCCTCAGAGAAGGTGAATGGTGTTTGGCTCTGTGACAGCAATGCTGATACTTGAGGTGAAGGTCCCTACCCAACTGCTCTAACTTTGCCATGCAGGTCCAGAGTCTGGTTTGTGTGGGATGCGCCTGCTTCACCGCCGCAAGAAAAGGATCATAGGTGGAAACAAGTCTCTGAGGTACTACCTTGTAATTGCTGAGAGAGCCAGACTTGTTCCAGCTTTTCTTCTGGCTCTGGAAATAGCCTGGCAGATGCTGACTACATTAATGCATTTTCACTGGTGATATTTGAACTTGGTTTGAACCTGTGTGCTATCTAGGGAAGAATGCAAGCCAGCTGAGCCCAGATGAGACAGAGTGGATGGGAAAAGAGGAAACTGGCTCCCATGTGTGTGACACCTCTTATTCCTCTGTTTCTTCTTCAGAGGCAGTTGGCCATGGCAGGCCTCACTGCGGCTGAAGGGTTTTCGTCGAGATACTCGTCTGCTGTGCGGAGCAACACTGATCAGCAGCTGCTGGGTGGTGACTGCTGCCCACTGCTTCAAAAGGTGTGTTTGGGAGTGGGGAGCCCCAAGGGATACTCAACGATGGACAAGATGACCTCATACAAGTTTATCCTCCTAGCCCAGTGGAGCCACATGAGCAATGTTTCTAAACCAAGACCTTCAGGTTATGATCTGTGTGATCTTTGGAGTGCTTATGGGGATGACTCAATGTGGACTTGCTTTTTCCTTCACTGCTTACACCTGGCCTTTTAACTCTGAGGCTTTACTGCATAAAGGGAACCAACATTTTGGCATTTTAAGTGCTTTAAGGAACTGTGAACAGGTCAGTTCACAAGCCTGTTGCAACTATAATCATTTTTATAGGAAAAAAAAGTCCCGTGCATGGTAGACAGTGATCTGGGACACCAAATCTGCAACAGCTGGCACAATCATATCTGCTAAAGAGGTCCCACAGTCCTGCAGCTGGAACTGTTTTACCACTGTGGTGTGAGGAGGTGGTTCAGTCTCATAGCAACTGAGACTTGTGCGAGTCTGCCTTCCTCTTAGTAGGAGTATTGACATCTTGTGTCTGTTTTTCTCCAGGTTTGGTGTTGATGTGCGACGCTACCTCCTGCGGGTGGGCGATTACCACACAGGTGTGAAGGATGAGTTTGAGAGGGAGCTGCCTGTGGAGCGGATTGTCCTCCACAGGAACTACTGGGCTGGCAGCAATGACAATGACATTGCCCTGGTCCGGATGCGGGGCAGGGAAGGGCACTGTCTCTCCTTCAATCACCACGTTCTGCCTGTCTGCCTGCCTGACAGGAGAGAGAGGCAAGACATCAACAGGCAAGCCTGCATCATCTCTGGCTGGGGAGACACAGGTGAGTGGTGGGGTTTTGAGAGGCAAGAGAGGTGAGGAAGTCTGCCTTCAGAAGCCTCCATGGGCCATTAATTTATGTCAACTCAAGGCTATGTTCTCACTGCTCCCATTGTCTGTGCCAGCGCATGGTGCTAAGGAATGGGGAGATGAGGTGGGTTATTGTGTTTTCAGCTGATTTTGAGACTTGTTGAGTCTACTCAAAAGCATCCCTCTGAAGCTGTGGGAGAGACCAATGCTGCCATCTGCCCACAGTCCTCTCTTTCTTCTCACTTCTACACGTGTTAGCCCACAGAAGACCCCTAAGGGAGCAGCCTGTGCAGAACTGCTATACCAAGCCCGTGGGAGGACCCCCATGTTTCCATAACCTGCCTTCCTCATAATACTGTCATAGTGAAGTGAGGGCTTAGAGGTAGAAGGAGCCCTTAGAGAGAAATCTCTCTTGGACTACCTTGCTTAATTTCCCTGTGTATTTCTGCAAGGACAGATGGACTCTGAGTCTGGTTTCTGCCCTGGGTTCAAGACAGCCTGGACCTGTCCTCTTTGAGCATATTGCTGTGAAGCTTCCTAAGTAAAACAGAGCATGGAGGCCTTTCTGGGGCTGCTATGACTGGAGAAAAGCCGTATGTTTAGAAAGACTTCCTGCCAAAAGCCCCAGGAGCTCATCTGTTGATTTTGGACCTGCCTGTCCTTCTCAGCTGTTTCCCTAGCTATTACTGCAGCTTTTTAATTGCAAGTATTTGCCTTTGGAGTCAGTTGTGCCAGTTGCACGTGTCACTTCAGGATGTTTGGGGTGGATCAAGGAACAACTTAGCCATGTAACTATCTTAAGCTGTACTGGGGCTTAGTGGCTGGAATCCTTCCCACGCACCAAACCCAGCTTTCTCAATGAGGAGCAGTTACCTACTACCTTCTGAACTTACATAAACCTTGGGCACAGAAAGGTCATGCTCTAATATAGCACATTAGCCTTATGTTCTGAGCAACCCTGGGGTAATAAAGACATTTGATCAAATAGACTCAAGTCTGGCCAAAGATGAAGCGAATTCCCTTTGAATAATATTTGAATGCCTCTGAAACATCTTCTAAGGATTGAAACATCTTCTCTGAGGACTGAGCACTTAACAGATACTACTGCATTTATTCTCTTGAGAAAACACTGTCCTTGCTTTACTGAGGAGAAAGTGGAGATTTGGAGAGGTGAGATAAATTGAACAAGGTTCAAGTTACTTGCTGACAGAACCAGGAGTAAGACTCATCCTTTGATCTAACTTTTTTCTACAACCCTCTTCCCCACATCTTTGATCTTCCAGCTCTGTTTTTGTGGTCTGGCTTGGCATCACTGTTTTCTGAAGTTCTTGTGGTTCAGAGGTGCTGAGCTCAGCCTATTTCCGTACTGCAGACTTGACATGAAATGTATACGTGTAGGTTTGGGGAGGGAGAACTGTTGCACCAGGTCACTACTGTTGCCTGCATGTGAATCAGTCTGGCTGGTCTGTTTTTTTTCCAGGGAAGTCCTATTCCAGAACTCTGTTGCAGGGAGTGGTGCCCCTTCTCCCGCGGGAAGACTGTGAGGCCCGTTACGGGCGGAAGTTCACGAACCGCATGATTTGTGCTGGGAACCTCTCTGAAGATAAACGGGTGGACAGCTGTCAGGGTGACAGTGGAGGGCCACTCATGTGTCAGAGACCAAATGGACGCTGGATCATTTTGGGCATCACTTCCTGGGGGTATGGCTGTGGTCGGAAGGATTCGCCCGGCGTGTACACAAAGGTCAGCAAATTCGTACCCTGGATCAAGAAAGTGACCAAGCTAAAATGAAAATGACTGAGCTCTAGGAATTTCAGCATATGGTCCCTTTGCCCTGCAGCAGCAGAAGGCTGTGGCTTCTGGTCTGTGACTGATGGAGATTTAGTTTGTCACTGGACACTGGCAAAAGACTTTAACGTAGAACTGGAAGGAAAACAGTTATGACTGATTCTTTAAAGTCTTTGGTTTCATTTAGTCTGTAATCTGTAAGCAGAGAAAGCAGGTGCACAATGGTAACAATGATCAGTATACGTTGCTCTAAATATCTGAATCCTTTAATGCAATCACACTTATTCCTTTGCCCTGGCACACAGAAATGGTAGAAGTAGACAGATACCTACTGCTGCAAATTGATTCATGGGTGTATGTTTAGGACAGTTGAAACATGCTGCAAGGAGAGGTGAAATGCTTGGAAGATGGCACCAGGTGCTGGCATAGTGGAAATCTTCAGATATTTTTTCATAACACCTCTCTTCAGTTCCAGGAATCAGAAGATTTGACCTGAGCTGAGGAACAGACCAACAGTTGGGATTTTTAGCTTCCCTGTTAAGTCTCTAGGGGGAACCTTTTCTCTTCTGAATAGTAGGTCTGCTCCCATAGAATCCCTTTTATGTGTCTGCCTGGACTGAGATGCTTGTCCCTCATGTAATCCTCTGTCACACATTTCCAGCTGCCAGATGCTATGGTTTTATTGCTGCTTTTTTGCTACAGTAGTTTGTGTGTGTGGTTGGGCTTTTTTTTGTTTCCTTAAAGTAGCATCTTCTAGAATCAATTGTTGGTGTGAGAGTAGCTTTCTTGCCTTCATGATTACTATGAAGAACTTAAAAATCTTACCTCAAGTGGCTGAATAGACATGTTATTTTTCTCTAAATCCAAATGTAATGTTAATCTCAAACATTCAGGTGTTGAATCATGATTTGACAGCACTGTGGGGACTTCCTACTGGTCCCTTATTCATCATAGTTATTAGCTGCCCTTTGTTTGTGCTGCTAGCCTTTAATGTCTCTGTGTTCACAGTTTTCCATGAAATATGGAATTACTCTTGGGGTATAGATAATCCTCAAGCAAATTACTCACTCCTTGTGAAAAACAGTAAGTGCGCTGCAAAGCAGCTTCCTGCTTTCGTGAAGTGTGTCATTCTTGAAACCTCTGGGCCATGCTTCCTATTTTTCTCTTCTTTGCACTCTTTCTCTTTTCATTCCTCTCCGTGGGAGTAAACTGGCTTAACTTGAGGGTATGCAAGCACTGTCATCAAGCTCAGTTCTCAGCCTGAACAGATATAATGCTGAGAGAAAGCAAGGGTTATTCAATATTACGATTTCTTCCTTCTGTCTCATCCAAACAAATGAACTGAGTTCCCTCTTATGCCTTAAGCACTTTTTAAACTTAATATATTATTCTTGAGTAGTAAAAAAATATAAGTAGACAGAAGGGCTAAGTGCCTTAACAACTGTGCAGTCAGCATCTCACTGTGTACAGATAAGGCAGAGAGAAGACAAACCTGTCTAGGAGCAGGAGCAAAAAGCTTTGATGTGTAACCAAGCACTTGAATTTGGAGGATTAATACAGGATGGGACATGTAGAACTTGTGCCAGATGTGCATTTTTTGGGTAGGCAGTAACTGAGTCAGGCACTGACCTGCTGTCTGGAAGGTTTGCACTCAGGGCATTGAGGTGTTCAGTATCTGGGTATTACCAATGCAAGAACAGAAGGCAGAACACAGTCTGTGGATTTGCAATGTCATATTACAGGGCATGTGGTGACAGAATCCTAGAAATTGCCTTGGGTTCAAGAGGTAGTGATTGCCTAAAGCTTTCATTTGTCTTCTATAAATTAGCTTAATACAGAGGTGCTGACCTGACTAGGTGGCTGATTTTTGTGTGAAGGCTAAACTAAACAGTTTCATTTACCCTTTCCAAGTATTTTAGGATAGTTGGGCTAGCAGTGTTGCAACTGACCATTCTAAATTCTGCTTGCAAACTTTATTTTAAGAAAGAATTATCAGAATCTTTAAAACATGCAATGTCAGAACCCCCGCAAACTGGCCTTTGAGACAAACCTGATCCGTTTGTGCCTCTTCTCGAGGTGCTGAATGTCTTCAGCACAGCTTTGTGCTGATAACCCTGTTTAAAATGCCAGACTCGATCCACTGGCAGCACTGTGTTTGGCTCCATGCTGGCCATGTTGTCCTATGGCTCCTGGCAGAGTCTCTAAAATGGATGCTGCAGACTGCTCCTTATCTCACAGGAATTAAAAAGCCAAGAGGACCGAGGGCAATTATGCCACAGACCTCTCATCTTGTGGGGGATTAAATGCCAAATTCTACCCTGGCAGGAGCAGTACCTGTCTGGGAAACATGGAGGGATTTGACTTTTACCTTTAGCCTCCCCTGAGCCAGCATGCTAGGGCAGCTCAAATGGAGTTTCTGTGCCTTGAGTGCTGTCACATCTCTAGTTTAACCTGGTTTGATCTTTCAGTTTATACCTATAACCCCAACAGGCATAGAAACACCCAAAGGATGACATTGTGAGGTTATTTCCCTAAGCTTACTTAGCAAGTGGCCATTCAGGAGTTAGCATAAATTACCATGTAATACAAGTGAGATGCAGGCCTGGCATTGTCTTCTGAAATTCCCATGTTCTAGTTAAAAATATTTCTTTCTCCTAGATCTTGTCACTATGAAAGCTGTGAGAATCCTTGCAATTAACACCCTTCAAGTCCTGCATGAGCCAGGAGGAGGGAAGGAAGTGTCCAATCTCCTTTGCCTGCATTTATACCTTACTGCTGCTGTAGGCAAGCCTGTCAATACTCTACTACATTGGGCTGGCCTGGTTTAGGACACAGCTGGTGCTCTTCACTGTTTAACTAACCTGGGACCCTGACCCAAACCAAACTCATGTGCTTTGCCACTGAGGCTTACTGGAACTGCCTGGTTGGATGAGCAGCACTCAGTCACCCCAGGACTGTATTTTATAATGTTGGACAGCAGCACATGTTTCAAAAGATAGTATGTGTGAGTTGTGCTGAACAAGTTTTAACCACCTTTCCTTTTGGAGAATTTTGTTCTTAACCCATTTAAATTAATTACTTGCATTACCATTATCATAATTAAAAATGGAAATACAAGTACTTGATCCTCTAGGTGTTGTACAAACACTATGCACTATCCTTTTGCCATTCTTTTTTTCCCCCTAAAATGTAAGAGTTTATATCCCTAACTTTTAAAAACTATTTAATGTAACCAGCCTTCATCTTCCATATAAATGTTAAAATTTTTTAGTTTTAATCTAACTAAGCTCTCAATCTCAGTATTTTCTGGCAATGAAAACCATTGTAATTTTATTCTCCATAGCACACAATTTCTTTTTATGGTTCCTGAATTAATTGCCTTTTGTTTTCATTGAGTACCATCTGTCCTTGTGTTCTCAGCCACGAGAGGAAATAAGGGGCCTGGCTTTATATTCTGTTATGCATTACTCTAGAGATAGTTCCTTTTCTAAGACTGTGGCTTCTCTGTCTCTCTTCAATCCAAACTGTCTAGGTGTCTGATAATATGTTGACTGTCTTTCTGTGTCTTCTCTTTCTGATGGATCTTTAAACTTTGGTAAACGACTGAACGCAGTTTGCCAGGGGAGGCTTTATCCCCTGCTGATTATTTGAATACAACTTTCTATAGCAGGCAATTCTGTAAGTAATTTCAGTGCTGTGTGTGTTTTCTAGAGCTAGTTTTAAACTTGCTAGTGTGGTCTTGGTGGCAGCCTTGCTACAAGAGGATGAAAACCCATTGGGGTTAGTTCCCCCTGTGTTTCAGGTAGGTGCAGCAGTCCCACCGAGCTCACAGAAATTGCTGTAGGTCTGTGTGGGCTGCTCTAGGCAGGGAGACCTTTGCCTGTGCTGACATACATGGAGGGCTGAGAGTCCACCTTCACAGCATTGGTCCATTGGATCAGGCTAATGCATGTGCACTGCTGCCAGGAGCTGAGAGCTCAGTCAGTGCTGCTGTGGCTGCACTGTGCCACATGGATGCTCTGAGAGAACCTTCCATAGCAGAGTGGCCCATTGTGGTTGTGTGGGAAAGGGAACATCACAGTGAGTGGCTAGGAGCATTGACAGGAGTAGGAATATGGCTGTGGTAAGGATCTAAGGAGCAGCTCTTAGTGCTGCTCCTATCCCTCTTTGAGAGAATACCCCAGTGCTCCAAAGGCTGCCCCAGTACTGGGGTCTTCCTGACCTGCAGTGCCTGCAATGGTACTATCCCAAACCTGTTCACACTTTGGCTACCTGAAGCTGGATTAAAGATTTATCACTTTCTTGTGGCTGAACACTGTTCTGATGATTTCTATGAATTATATTCTATGCTATAATTAATCAGGTAGCTGTTTATTAACTTGGACAGGATGTCAATTATCCTTGTAATCTCTGTAAACATGTAGCAGAAAATAACACATCAGTTTCTCAAAGGTATGAGTGGAGGCACTGGTGAGGAACCTGGAAAATGAGTATTTGCTGTCTCAGGGGTAACAGGGGTAGATTTGCCTTTTGTCTGTCTTCCTTTCTGAAGCCTGTATCCTGAAGTCTCTTCACCCCAAAAGAGCTGCAGTGTTTTACTGACCACCTGAGGACAGATTTTTATGTGTATATTCAGCAATCAGATGAAAACTCTGGAGAGATGAAACTACACTGTGGTATTTAACACTATCTTGATAGACTCCCTGGGAGTTTCTTACAGCTAGAGCTAGAGAGAACAGAATCACCTCTGGTGGTAACCAAGTTGGGACTACTCCTTGTAGAACAAGGCACTGTGACCTGGACTAATGCACATCTCCTGGGCTGCGTTTTCACTTGTTTGGAAAAATACTTAATTTTTCACATCAGAAACTTGTTTGTGTAGTAGCCCACTCAAGTCCTATTAAAATCCCTTTCTACTAAGGGCTGAGTACCTCTGAAATCAGTCAAGTGCCAAAGCTGTCATGTCCCCTGGATCAACACCAATGGCTCACAAGGTATGTTAATAAATGGATTATACTGTGACTGTGTGGGGCTCTGTCTTATTTTTAATAAAGGAATCTGTTCCAAGGACAGATTTTAGGATTTTTTTCAGCACCGAGTTAATTAAATTTCTCTATTAACATTATTTTTTAGAGACGCTTCAACATGCTAAAGCATGTCACAAAGTCAGCATCATGTTAGCTACCATTACAATGAAAGGCAACAGGTTTTCATGTCACATTTTTTGCCATTTGGAGCAGGTAAAGAACAGGTCAGATAATTGCATTTAAAAAATTAACAGGCTTTAATACATCAGCTTTCTAATTTGTTGTTAAATATGATCTTTGTGTATCAAGTTGTTTGGCATGACTTATTCTCCTTTTAGTCTACAATTCATGTGTCATCACTGTCAACAGTCAAAGCCAGCCTCTGGAAAAGTGGAAGTGGGATAAGGGAAATTCAGTTTGAATGAGCCATTGGTTCAAGAAAACTGTTATATTCTACTCATGCTGCCCCACTGCTGAAACCTGAATTTCTGTAAAAAAAGTCTGTTTTGAAACGTGGTCCAGCTCCTTCAAGGTATGCAATGACTTTTCCAAGTCATTAGGGTTGGACTGGAACTTGGTGTAGCTGATACCTGCAGACCCCAGGAATTACAGTGTGTTAAGTTTTTGCATCTACTGACTCCAGCCTGCTGTTGGAAACCAACATGCACTCACTGAAGAAAGAACTGCTAGTAGTTAACACTTTTCTCACTTCATGTCTGCCTTTGGGGTTTTCTACACCTACCTACATTTCCCTTCTTGCTTGTGCAAAACTGGGAAGTGGAGTTCAGGCATTTTAGCAGGCCTTCCCTGGGTCAGCAGGCACCCTTTCATCCCTTCAGTCCTGCAGTGCTCTCCTGTAGTCGCTGCCTGGAAAAGAAACAATGTTGAAGCTGTGGTTAAGGTTACAAGCCTGTCAAATCACATTTTGTATTAAAGCACTTGACTGCTGCCTTCCTGTGGTGAAAGGGCTTGGGATGAGGGTATGGCATGAGCTTACTTCTTTCAGATTGGCTACTCTAAGATAGCTTTGGATTTTGAAACTGAAATATGAATGAGGAGAAAAGTAAAGAAAATTTTACTTCATGTGGTTTTCTAACTAGGATAGCTACCGTATTCATTGGGAGAGGGGAAGAAGTGCATTCAGGCATCACCTCTGACATTAAAAAAATTCTTACTTGGGTACAATTTCTAGTGGCGGGACACAGGATCCTGCTCAAATTACCTTGGTTTGCTGGGCTGAGTCCCATGCTACTCTTCAAGTGGCCTGTTCTAGAAGGGGTTCCTGGCATTGGTGGGAGGATTCTATGGAATTCTGTTCACATGTAAAAGTGAAAAGAGGAAGCAGAGCCAGCAAAATGAATCTTTAAGTATAGGGATGGTCCAGCTGGAGTAATTTATGTATAGAAAAACCTTTGGATTTAAGATGTGCTGATGGAGGACAGGTGTAGGACAGACAAATTCAAACAAATTGGTGAGACCCCAGTGCACCACTTGATCTTCTCGTCCCTGCTTTTCGAATCCCACACTTTCTGCCAGAAATAAAAGGCACTGTTCTCTTTGCAGATTTTGAAAACTAGCCTGTCACCTGAAAGGAAGAACCAACTTCTTTGGATCAGCTGTACTAATGAGAAGCTGTGAAGCTGTGTTGCTCTGTCAGCTAAGCAAAAGGCCTTGTTTCTCCTATCCCCTGATGTCTGCAGTGGCTTTCATGCACACATCAGGGCAGCTAAGGGCTGAGCAGGGAACAGGTGGAGCTCAGTGCTGGGCTCATGTTCAGTTGTTGCCCAACAGAAGGAACAAGCTGGCAGGAATTAAAATTTCAGCAAGTTAATCCAGTTGGGAAGCATTTGCTGAGGATGTTTTGGTTCCCAGCCCCTGGCAGCCCTGGGGCTCAGCAGGCAGCAGCAGGTGCTGCCAAGGGTTTCTGTCAGGAGAAGCTGTGCAGCCGTGTGCTCTCCTGTTTGCCCACCCACCAGGCTGGACAGCGCCCTCGTCACTGCAGAGACTGGGAGTGTGGGGAGATTGACTGTGGACAACTCAGCTGAAACCACTGCAAAAGTTTATACTTTTCTGTCACTTTCTTCTTGGAAACAGGACACAACCACTTCAAACAACAACAAAACCCTTTTCTTTACAATTTAACTAATCTGCTCTGTGTAAATCAGATCTGTATGAAAAGAACATGTGCTTCTAAAGGTTAGTTCCTTACTCTTTTCCCCACTCCCCACTTGCACATACAGGCTTGCTGGAGGTAGAGTAGGATTATAACCTCCAATTGTGGGATTCTAGAACCAGTGAGCAAACATACCAGAAAGCTCCTTTGCTTCAGGTTTACCATTTAGTTATCTCTTGCACGACTAAGAAGCAGATTCTGTTATTCAGCACAATTATGCTGAAGCCTCAGCAGAAAGCCTTTTAACTCCCCACATGTTTAAGCCACAGCTAGGTTGATTAAGACTTGAGAAATATTTATTTTCCTGCAAGGCTTGTCTTCACAGTTACATGGGTTTAATAATTTGGTTAAACTGACGCAACTTTGTGGTTGAAACTTAGGGATGATGCACTATTTGAACGAGATGCCTCTGTTTAGATGAGTCAGGAGAGTCCACACACAGGATTCCTGAAGAAATAAGCAAAGAGCATGCTGCTACTCACTAAACTCCTACTACTATTCCATTTAACCATCCTAAATAAATACAGTTTGCTAGATTTAACACTAAAGGTGATGACAGAATTACACAAATCTAGTTACCTTCCCCCAAGAAGATATGTGAAATAATTATATTAGGAAATGCATTAAAGTTTTGGATAGTAAGTTTTATAGGACCATGTCACAGCATTTTGCAGGAATATGGCTGAAAATGAAGATCTGACTAAAAAAGCTGGTAGCCTTTGAGGCAGTGCTCAAAACAACCAGCTGTCAGAACCTGCTAAGGGTTGGTCACCTGCACAGAGAGATGAAAATAGAAGCAGTGGATTTAATCTGAGAATACCTAAGTCTCATAAAGGAGGATCCTGTTGAAAGAGCTTGCCTCCTGAATACACCAAGGACATGAGATCTGCAGGTAGAATAGGTGAACACTCTTTACCAATAAGCATTCAGATAATTTTAAGGCTCGACTGATTTGTTTTACAGAGCACCCTGCAATAAATCCTACTTGCTCAAGTCAGTAGGTCTATGGGGAAAAAAAAAATTCTCCTCACTTATTACAGAAAAGGAAAAGCAATTGAGGCGTTGTCCCTGTGTCTAGCAGTCCAAGTAGTTTTCAGTCATCATGACATGCATAGTATGTTTCTTAGTGTCTCCTATCTCTTACACAAAAGAGGCCAGTTAAACATATGTAACTGGAACAGCACTGACCCTTACCCACACCCATGAGTACAGAACTTGTTCTTAAATGATGTGTTGCTGCGTGGTTGTAGCAACCACACTACTTGTAAGAGAGAACCTTATGTTAGATTGACAATTTAATTGATGATTGAACTTCCCATTGGGATCTGATGAGAGGTAGCACGAACTCAATTTTTAAAATAAAACCCTCACATTCCTAACTCCATGGTTAGATTATTTTTCTAGGGAAAGGCTGTGGAGAATACATACCATTTTACCGTCCATAATATTGTACACTGTTGTTCTTGCATTTTAGAATCACCTTTTCTTAGCAATCTTTTATCCCTATATTTAAGTACTAATCTACCTGTTATTTATATTTTGAAAGACTTTACAGCTAAGATGCAGCTATAGTGCAGATTTTGCTATGGTGAGTTTCATCTGAAGGAGCAGGTTGCAGAGCACGGGGAAAGCTTCTGCTCCTGAAGATATGAGAAGCTGTAAATACAGCAGAGTATTACTTCCCTCAGCCAAGATCTGCTTGCATATGTTGCAGAGCAGTGCATGTTGGCCTTGGCATGAACAAATGGGCTTCCTATATTCCCTAACAGCTATCCTTCACTTACCATCTGACTGTACCCTCAAAAACAAATGCAGAAACCTGTCTTCTGCAGCAAAGGTATCTTAAGGGTCAGCCACTGCAGCACTTGTTATTTTTAATTACCATTTTTGATTTCTAAAATTTTAGATTGCTAGAGAAGGAGTGTCACATTTAGCAATTTTCCTTGATTATTTTTTGGTGAACTGAAAATAAGCCAAGGAACCTATGTTTTGCCTGCATCAAAAGAGGCTTCTTGGAGTATTTAGGAAGCTTTCAATGCTCTAACATTGCTAGTTAGGGTAATGTACTCTCTAGACAAACCGAGTTACCAATTGCTGCGTTTCCATAAATGATGTATCTAATCTGTTCTCCAGAAAAAGGAGAGAGTTTTTATATTGCTTACACAATCTTTTCACACTGGCTGAGGAAATGTCCAAATGTGATATACTGACTGAGAAAAAAGAGGACTTGAAGTGTAATAGTTGTTTTCTTTCCCCGCTGCAAAATGGAGAACATTTCAGTTCCCTTTAGCTTGGTGCTTTTATCTGTGAATGTATAGTGCATATGAGACCCTGCCAGACTCTTAGCTTTGGTAATGCAGAATAAAGTGTGAAAACAAAAACAAATGCTCCTGCAGGTTGGTGTGAAAGGAAGAGGAAAATACACTTGTATCCTGTGAAATACAAGATGCCAGACAACATATGCTCAGTAATCCTTGCAGGCAATATTATCTGTAAATGCCATCTTCTCTTTCTGAAGAGTAGCAGTTATGTTCATCCATGAGGTCTTAGCCATAATTGTTGTCTCCTGCTGTATAACAGTAATTTTAGCAGCTGTTGCAAAGTGTTTCCCTACTGACTCCATTTTCCATGTGTATATATGTACATACCAGTCACTTATCTCACAAATGGAGAATTTAGTTTTGAATAAGGCTTTAATCAGGCATATGTTCATATTCTCTAAGATCCCAGAGACAGAACCTTGGACAACATCAGTTCAGAGTCTTCTGTGGCAAGGATTAGTCAAAGATAGGAAAATGCTAAATCCAAATGGGGGAAATTTAGCTTGTAATACCTGAGGACAGCTTTGCTTTCAGCTCCCTAGTATGCATTGTCTGGAAAAGCTCTGTGTACAGCCATTTGCCCAGTTAGAAGCAGAGCAAGGAGCAATGAGCTGTGTGCTGTCCCTTCTTTTGTGCTAAAACAGTTATTTGCTCCATCTGTTGTGCAGGCCTAGTGTTTTGAAATAAATAATGGTGGCTGGTTGTTATGTCTGTGGAGATGTTTAATATCTGTTATTAATTATGATAAGTTATTAATTAAGTGATCAGTATAGCATGAAACAGTGATCATCTAGGAGGAACAGGAACTTTTGGCAGTTTGCCACAGTGCCATAGTTCTAGAGCACAAAAACCTATTATTCTGCACATCCAATATATTACTTAGACACAAAGCCATATGTGTGCTTTAAGAATTTGCCTTTGCTTGTCATTTCTGAGTGCATTATTGCATGCAAAGAGACAATGAAACCTTTGTTGAGTCAGAATGGAGCTGAACAGCTGGGTCCCACTGCACTTGCAGTGAAAATCTCTAGAGTGCTGTATTCTGTTATTGAGTCTGTATTAGATTCAAGCCATAGCAAGGATGTGCTTTACTTTCCATACAATCAGAAATAAAAAATATGCTGGATATGACTTGTAGTGTAGCACATGACTCACCAGTGAAAAGCAGACACTTCTGGGGTGCAGTGCAGACTCTCATTGATTTTTAGTCCCCAGCGAGAGTTTAAGACAGGAAACAAATGTAAATGTTGCAATTCTGCTTTAGGGTATGCGTGTGCACTCATGTGTGTCTCCCTCATATGGAATGCTGCATTCTGAAAATTGTCTACATTGGAGGCAGAGGAATTCTGAATAGCAATTTCCTTTTCTGAAATAAGAAAGGAAAAGAAAAAAAAGTACATCCCTGTAAGTGAGAAAGCATCTTACTGGCAACCTTGTCATTTCTGCAGGATTTCTTACTGAATTTCTTTCTTCCTAGCAGAACACTGCTGAAATTGTCAGATATTATTTTTCACAGTCTCTAGTTTTTGTCTGTTGAAAGATCCACAAAGGAAAATACATGCCTGTCTTGTGCAATAGGTTGGCTGGGAAAAAAAAAAATGAACGAGTATTTATGAACTTGTGTGTCTTTCTAAGCCATGAGGACAAGGAGAAGCAAAGCACTCACACCTGCACTCCCTCATGTTGGCCAGGGCAACAACACACCCAGGCCTGGTCTGCAGAAGCCAGAAGACACATTTTTATAAGGTCTTGAAATGCACTTAAGATCAAAGTGCAAAAGCTTACTGCTTTGCTTGTCTCGTTATTTGCATCACCTCCTCCATGCTTTCAGCCTGTGACGTTTAAGAAAGTGAAAGCAAGATTTCTTTGGAAATCTCTATAACTTGTGGTATCCCAAAGCTGGAAGAAGGAGGAATGGGAGTGAGGATTGTTACAATTTAATGGAATCAAACACAATGTACTGGAGCCCCCTTATAATTAGTACTGTCTAATATTCCTGCTCTCCTCTGCCCTTTCTTGATGTAATGTGCACTCTCTACTGGATATAGGTAAAATCCAACAGGCTGTGTTGCACATAATGTCAAAAGATATTGGTGAGCAGCATCAGCCTTATGGTATTGCTTTGTTTCCCCGCCCATTTCTGTCATTTCAAGTGCCACAACATCTGAGTCAGGATGCTGAATTTCACCTGTAGTTATCTCTTCACTCCTTGGACACAATGCATTTAATTTCTTTTTTTTCCCATCTCCTTTTCCCCATGAAAATACTCTTCAAAATTTCAGCTGTATCTTTTTTTATTTTTTGAAATTCCTACAGTCTTCTAAATACTTTTTTCTTACTAGGGAAACACCTTTCCTAGGGGAAATCCTTCCTTAATGCAACACTGAATCACAATGCCTTTGTGTATCTTTGCTCTCTCACGTGGCAGAGGCTCTCTGCAATGCCCTTGACTCAGAGTGCTAATGATGTAACCCACCAGAATTCCCATTATCAGGAAGGTGTGTCTCTCTCCTGAATTACTGCTGGCGTGGTGCACTAACAGGTTATTTGGCAGGACAGATTTGACGGGGTCAGGTACCAGCACAGGACTTTTGAGCAGGATTAGGCAGCACAGGTGGCAGAGCTGGGCGTGCTGTGCTGTGGCACATTGCCCTGTCGTGCCTCCCAGCCCGGTGCACCCGCGGGATGTCTGCCCCGGTAGCACCGAAGGATCTGACAATTCAACGAGTGACCACACCTCTCACAGCTGATGGACACTGCAGTAAGGCATCGTTGTGATCGAAATCTTAAACTGGGAAGCACTGCGTTTGTAAGGGCGAAACATGCAGGAAATTTCCTTTAAATTCCAAGGTGCATCACCTTGGACCCTCTGTGAGGACTCATCAATTAATATAATTTTTTTTCGGATTGAGGATTAGAGTGAGATGAGGGAGACAGTGAGTGTTCCCAGATGCATTTCAGTTTCTCTCAGCTCTACATTTACCTTTCTCAGTATGTCATTCTTTTTTCCCTAGCTTATCCTTTTTCCCTGTGTACAAACACAGGGAGGAAGGTGTAGGTCCAGCTGTTTGGCTGATGTACTCAAAGAGCAAACTTTGGTGTTTTATCGGTCAACTCAATGGAGCAATGAACTAGAAGAACTCCAAGAAATAGGATTATAGGAAAAAAAAAAAAAGTCACCTCTGCTTTCAGAGTGGATAGGATAGGAAGACCGTAGGTAGCCTATGCAATTCCTCATGGACCTGGCACATGAGTTATCTCCTCTGTTTGAATTTTGGAGGTGCTCAGACCCGAGCAGCCCCTCAGATCTCTGAGGGAGAGGGGCTCTCTCGGCCGAAGGAAAGCGGTCACTGCACTTGAACGGGACTTATTCGAGCCACGGTCCCCTCACTTTATTTCCTTTTCCCTCCTTGATCTTCTTTCCTGCTGTTTTACTTCTAATACAAAATGCTACTGAGGACTCGTGTATTTCTTTCATCTCCAATCAGACGATCAGAGCCGAGTGATTCCTACCTCATGCAACTCATCTTCGGTGCGTTCCGGGCTAACCCCCGCATTTTAGCACCACTAGCGCTCTCTCGGTACCTACGGCGGTGCGGGCAGGCACAACACAGAGGCTTTTACTTTAT